>JAESUZ010005157.1:1442500-1680000 GCA_017311185.1 Proteles cristata cristata
GGGCTGCGTCCTCGGGACTCTGGTGACCGCTCCCCGCCCCCCCACCGCCGTGGGACTCGAACACTGCCCAGCTCGAGGCAGGTGGAGGTCGTGAACAAGGCTCCCGCCTCCATCCTGTGCCCCGCCGGCCTGGAGCGGCCCCGATCTCTCTGGTCCCTTCTGTCCAGGGTCAAAGTCCCCAGCGGGGAGGACCTCCCGAGGCCACTAAGCCCCGTCCTCAGCCTCTGCCGTTCCAGAATACGAGTTTCAGATAACCCGCTCACGTCTCCCAATGGCGTTTTATGTTGCTTAACTCAGTGGGAAGGAGGCAAACTGAGTCGGAGAGAACCAGAAGCTTCCTGTCGGCCTGTGCCGCCGATAGGGGACTTTCGTGGGGGCCGGGCTTCGGGGCAGAGAGCGGGGTGCCTCAGGTAGAAAGAAAGCCTGGCTGCCACCCACAGATATGGGGTCTGTTGGCCCTGGCTTCTCGGTGATTCTGAGGGAGCAGACGGGAGGGGCTGGGCGGAGCCCCTCTGCGCCCCGTCGTTAACCAAGGACAATCAGTGCAGCTTTGTGAAAACGCTAGTGACCGTGACCGTGACTGTGACCGTCCCAACAGCTGCTGGAAGAGGCCACCGTGTGAGTGGGATGTGAACTCCCTGTAGCCTAAAGAAAGAGAGGCAAGCATTTCAGGTGTCTCCGCTTCCCGTGGGCGGGGACCCCCCCCCCCAGATGCCAGGGGTTAGTGGAGGCGCGACCCCCAGGCCTCCCCTCTGATCGGGAGCCCCTCCACCCGTTCCCTTGGGAGGCGCGTCACACCTGCCTCCTGCCCCAGAGGCCCGTGCCTTGTGGGAAAGTGCTAAGTAAGCACTCAGGGCCCAGTTGACAGCAACGCACGGGGAAGGCCGATGAGTCAATCTGTTTATGAAAATCACACGTCCTGGGGAGGCAGACGTCAGGATGACCCAGGGGACAGCCGTGTGCAGAGAGCTGACGAGTCTGGCTCATGCTCGGGGGTTCACTGGTGTGTGTTTTTGGCAGCCCGTTTCCTGCGCCTCCAGCGGTCTACATGTGAGCAGATGCATGACTGGTTACCAGCGACGGCTCTGTCCTGAGCGGCTCCGGGCGGGACCGGGAGGCCGGGTGACTCAGGGTGAAATCCAGAGCCGCGCATCAGCCCCTTGTGGGCAGGGCCGCGACGCTTCTTTGGAAACGAACCCGGGGTTTCTGACCGTCACTGTGTCCGGCTAGGTGCCAGCTAGCCATGGGCAAACCGCCGGGATCCACCAGAAGTCTGAATTCCACCACCATATCTTGCTGGGAAATAATTTTCTGAAAAAAAAGCTCAGTAGCTGATGCTGCTTGTAAGTTCTTGTGTGGGCATTCAAGGCTCTTCCTGAAAAGTTTCCTTGTTGGAAATTCCTGACGTGGGAGTTCCCAAAAATCTGGCTTTGGAGTTCTCCCAGGGCAACCCCCCTTGGCCAGTCTCTAAAGAGCAGTTTCTGGGTTCTCAGAAGCTGCTGAGCAGGCGGGACTGTGTGCGTGAACGTTCTTGGCCTGGAGGAGGAAACTTGCAGCAAGCGAGAGGCCGAGGAAGCCTTGGCCGTGTCCAGTCGTGATTTATAGCCCTGGGATTCTCAGTCTCAGGGTGTCGCGGGAGAAGGGCAAGGCAGCGTGAAAACTCAACACAGAAGTGTGTTTGGGAGCAGGGCCGGGCTCTGCCTGACGTGTTAGATCCTGCAACGTTTTGCAGAAAACCGCCTTTCCTTTTCCTGACGGTTCATATGCCACATTCCTGCGTGGGACAGAGATGCGCCGCCCGGGCCCCGTCGCCTGGTCGAGCCTCTGGGAAAGCCTTCTTCCAGACCGTGGGTCCCTGGGAGAGGACGGGGTGGCTGGGGACACAGGCCGGAGGGTCACGGGCTGGGCTGCCTCTTGTCTGCTGTCTCTCAGGCTTAAACGCAGCTCCTCGGCCTTCTGGATTTCCAGAAAGATGAGCCCAAGCTCCAGAAGGGTACACTTCATGGCAAGGAATGGGACCCCTGTGGGGTCACGCTTCCTGCCCACAGGGGTCTTCCCCCTCTGCACTTTGCTTCAGCGGCAGGAGGGATCCTGAGGCCAGCACCCTGGGGATAGAGGAGGGGGCCCCCGGACCCCGTGGCTCACATCTGTGGAGCGTGCGTGCATGTGCTCACGCACACGCGCACACACACACACACACACAGAGCCTCTGCTGCCATTTCATCTCCCAAAGAGGCACCCCCTTGGGGGCTGAAGCCAGACAGGACCCCTAGGAGGTGGGAAGTATTCACCTTCCCGGGTGCTCTGTCTGCCAGCAGGGGCTGCTGGAATAGGATTCGATCCCTGCGGGAGAGGCAGTGGGGGGTGGGACTCACGTGCCTCGACTCTCCCGCCAGCCAGGATACCAGGGTCGGACGCCGCGTTTGGCTGGCTGTAAGGTTCCTTGCCACGGTGATAACAGGGCAGACTAGCCGAGAAGCACCTGCGCCCAGGAGCCGAAGTGCCTGGGTTCCAGTCCTGCTTTCGCCGCGTGCCCGCCACGGAGCGCTGGGCCAGTGCTCCGGCCTTCCGTGCCTCTGCGTCCCCGTCTGCACCCCGCGGCAGTGAGAGCCCCCGTGGGGTAGGTTGAGACCCGTGTGTGGTACATACTCAATACTTAGCCAAGTGCCGTGTCTGGCGCTAGTAGTCACTGCGGATTAGGTGCGGCCCGCGTGCCTTTACCACACTGCCTGCCTGGCCTTAACCTTAAGGAGCTGGGAAGGAGAGGCGGAGCGCCTCCAGCCGAGCAAGCTAGGGAAGCGGGGAGCGGGTGGGGGGGCGGCTGGGGCAGGGGTGGCCTCCTGAGGCATTGGCCAGGGCTGGGGGGGGCTCTGGGGGTGCCGGGCGACCACAGCCCTTTGGTACCAGTGTCTGCTGACCAGTGAGCACCTCCGGTAAATTTCCACCCTCTGCAACTGGGCTTTGTTGTTTTGCATCTTCCTGAAGTGAAAATGAAATCTCTGGGGCGGGGCGGGAAGGGACCTGCTCTGTTGCAGGGGCAGCCCCCCTCCCCCCACAGCTGGGCAGAGCCCCGGGCGCCCTTTCCCAGAGGAAGAGCTGAGCCCTTCTGTCCCGTGAGCTTTGTCCACTGGGAGGTCAGCTGCTGGAGCTGGTCCCCCCACCCCCACCCCCCACCTCCGGGCTCTTCCCGGCCGGGCCTCTCCCGGTTTCCTCCGATTCTTGAGCCCGGGGCCCCCGGGCTCCTGGCAGGAGAGCTACGCTGGGCCTCTGAGTCTGCGAAGCTTTTCCCTCCCTCCCTCCTTCCCTCTCTGGGTCTCTCTTTCTGTCTTGCCTCCCCCTCCCCCTCCCCCATTTCCTCTAGCCCTCCAGTATTTTTAGTTCTTAAGAGGATGGAACCAAGGAGGGAGGACGAAGGAGGGGCCAAGTTAGTGACCTTCCAGACCAGAGATGGAGCCTTGGTGGGCCCCGCCTGGCAGGGAGTGTTAGGACCGTTTCCATCTTGAGTGAAGGCTGCCTCCATTCCTGGGTGGCCAGACAAAGGCTGATTTGGCAAGAGTGTAGGCCTGGGGATACCAGTTCCTATAAAGCTAGGAATTGGTGGGGGGTTCTGGAATATGCACCTTTTTTGCTGGGTTGGCCAATCTGAGTGGGGGAGGGGGGTCCTCCAAACCCTCGGGCATGTGTGTCAGAGACCCCCCCCCACCAGGGCAGCCAGGGGTCCACTGTCCAGGAACCACAGCGGGTGGAGAGAACCCCAGGCAGACAGAGCCTGAAGTTCCAGAAAGTATGCCCCTCTTGCTCCCTGGAGAAGTCTCTGGAACAGGACAGGTGAGGCTAAGGAGGTGGGAGCCAGCTGGGACGGACTTCACCTCTTCGGAAGGGGGGATGAGGCAGGGCCCGAGCCATGGCCGTGTGCAGGGCCTGGGACGGCAGAGAGGCTGCCTGAGCAGCCAGGGGGCCACGCCACGGCGCCGGGACAAATGCCGGGTCCTCCGGGAGCTCCCCCACTGCGGGCAGACCCCACACGGCACACACAGGAAGCACCACACCCTCTCCTGCTGCGGGAGGGTCCCAGCCCTGGGCGCAGGGGCAGGTAGGATGCGATCAGCCAGAGGCAGAGGCGGGAGGAGGGAGGGCGCGCAGGCAGCGCCTGCACCTGTGTGAGCAGACACCTGGGTGTGGGACAGGGAGGCGGCCAGCTGCCGGAGGGCAGGGGCCCGCACCGAGGGAGTGTGGGAGGGGGGGCGGAAAGGCATCTGGGCCTGGCTTGTCTCCCGTGGGGCCAGCTCCCTCCTGTGGGCGACAGGAAGCACTTACCAGCTGGGCCAGGACCCTCCCTCCCTCCCCATCCCCCCCAGGGGTCTGGATGACGGTGGAGGGCAAGAAGCCCAGACGGAGGACCCCCGTGTGCCAGTCCGGGTCTACAAAGTGGGCCCCTCGTTGCAACAGGAAGACGGCAGCTAGTGAGGAGAGCCCGGCCGTCTGGCCAGAAGGCGCTAGGTGCTCCTGGGAGTTGATGGGCCAGGGTGGCCTCCCCGCCACGGGGTGAGCCGGGCTGGGCTTGCATCAGGAGCTGTCACCATAGAGCACGAGCTGTAGGTCCTGGCCAGGAGGACAGAGCACCGGCCCCAGGTGCCAGCTCTTGCACCTGCAGTGGCCAGGAGGCTGGCGCGGAGAGCCCATCCTTGGTGGCCTGCCCAGCGGGGCTCCTCCTGTCCGTGCAGGGCACCCGTGCTGGGCTCTGACCGCCACGGGAACCGTTCTGATCCCCACCCCCACCCCCGGCTTCAGGACCATCACGCCGGGAGGTGGGAATGAAAGAAAACATTCCTCTGGTCTCTTTCGAAAAGTGTTTTCGCGTTTGGTTTTCAGGGGAATTTTCTTGTTTTGTTAAAGGGGTGGGAAGACGGTGAGTCTTAAAGGCCAGGCTCTTATTTTTAGCTGGAGCTACCTGCCCTGCCAAGTCCTTGGGCTTAATTTTTCCGATCCTCGGGGTCCTGGTTTTGAAAGGCCTTCCCTCACCTCCCCACCCCTCCACCCACCCTCCACCTCCAAGCTCACAGCTCACTGTTGGCAGGGGCAGGTTTCTGACCGGGGCTGCAGGAGGGAGCCCTGAGCGGGGGTGGGGGGGGTGGGGGAGGGCCGCCTACCTGCCCGGGCTCGCCCCGCTGGCCCCAAGGGAGGGCTCTGCCAGGGCAAATACAATGAACAAAGTTGGCCAGCGCCCGCTTTACCCCAGCGCAGGAGAGAGTGATCTCCAGGGAAACCCTAACTGTTTTAGAAAGACCAAAAGAAGAAGGAAGGAAAAAAAAGCGTTCTTCCCAAACATGGACAGCTCAAGGACTTGCGTTCAGACTTTTGCAAGTTCTGAACGAAGGCACTGACGCGACTCAGGCCATCCCTGGGCAGAGGCCCCTTTTATCCACTTTCAGGGCCTTGTCAAGTGTGTCTCAGGGAGGCAGGCCTGGGAACGGACTTGAAAAGAGGCAAGGCAGGCCTTTATTGAGGCCTCCCCCATCTGCAAGGTCACTCTTTGCACAAAGCCCTTGCTGTTGGTCTGAGGCTGTTTTTTAACCGGAGGAGAGGCTGGTCATCCCAGCCCAGGGAGAGAGGATCAGGGGGGAGGGGAGAGACTAGTTACCCTGTTTGCTGAAATCAAACAAAATCCTCCGAATGAAATGGTGCGAACCAGGAAGCTGCGTGACCTTGGGCAAGTGGCTTAACCTCTCTGAACCCGTGTCATCATTTGCAGAAGGGAGACAGCTAGATCAGTGTTGGGCATGAGGATTACAGGTGTTAGTAACGTGCCTGGCAATACCTCAGATGTGTAACGTGCGACATCTTTGCCCATTTCCCCCACTTGCCAACACACACATGCACGCGCGTACACACACACAGGTGCAGCAAAGCCCAGTCTCCTGGCAGGAAGATTTTATTTATTTATTTATTTATTTTAATTATTTTTATTTATTTCTAGGAGAGAGAGACAGCGTGAGCAGGGGAGGGTCAGAGAGAGAGGGAGACACAGACTCTGAAATAGGCTCCAGGCTCTGAGCTGGCAGTCAGCACAGAGCCCGACGCAGGGCTCGAATCCACGAACTGTGAGATCATGACCTAAGCGAAAGTCGGACGCTTAACCGACTAAGCCACCCAGGTGCCCCCCGGCAGGAATATTTTAGAGAGTCACAGGGTCCAGAGAAAATTCCCCTTTTCTGACGTCTTAGAGATTTCCCCTTCTCTCTTTCAGTCTTAAAATTAAAAATGGAAAGGGTGCCTGGGTGGCTCGGTGGGTCAAGCATCCGACTCTTGGTCTCAGCTCAGGTCATGATCTCAGGGTTCATGAGTTTGAGCCCTGCATCGGGCTCTGTGCTGACAGTGTGGGGTCTGCTTGGAATTCTCTCTCCCTCTCTCTCTGCCCTTCCCTTGCTTGTGCTGTCTTTCTGTCTCAAAATAAATAAATTCAAAATATATAAATAAACTAGAAAAAAGAAGAAATGGAGACTATGATTTTCTGAAAAGAACAGTTAGTCAAGTGGTACGACTATTTCAATAAAAAGGAAAGTGCTAGAGGAAAAATAGGAAATCGGCGGGGGAGAGGGAGGGAAGTTAGATAGGAAAAAGTGAAGAAAAGGGTGTAAGATCCCCTTGATAAAATGAAACTTTTGCTCCGTAATCTCTTTACCCCCCAAATAGCATTGTTTGGTGGTGCCTGGCAGATGGGATTGTTTGGGAAATTCTTCTATTCTGGGGCAGCTTCAGAGTCATTGAACCAAAAACTGGTACCAGCGCTGGGCTGCCTGGCTTGGACCCTCCCTGCGTTGGGTGGGGGGTGCAATTCAGGGGGTGCCATGCGGGTTCCCACTGCGTGAGCACCACGGGGAGGCTTCACAAGCAGCTGATCACACAGTCAGCTCATTTTCTTGCCACCTAGCGACGACTTCACCCCCTGGACGTGTCCAGACGGCTCCTTGTCAGGCCGCCGTGCATTGCAGGTGAAAACTGTTACAGCTACGAAAAAAAGACACGTAAAAGCAAACTGAACACTTAAGCTTCACCTGCCCCGTGACCGTGTACGGAGCACGTGTGTATACGTATTCTTCCCTCTTGGGTACCCTCCTCCACCCCCGACGGGCTGGGCCTGATGTGAGAGATGTTCTCGAGCCCAGTTTACAGATGAGAACGTCCACGGGCCAGATCGCGCTCTGCCTTCCCGAAGCGAAATGGGGCACGAAGGGTGGCCCTTCCAGCGGGGGCCTGGCGACTCGAGGGAGGGGAGCCTGGAGGACAGGACTGGGCACGCCGGGGTAAACTGGGGTCACGAGTAGCGGTCCAGGCAGTGTGGCGGCTGATGGCACAGGGGGGTGCAGGGCCCTGATGAGCTCGCAGCTTCCCGGAAACCTCTGCTCGGGCCCAGAGGCCCCAAGCGGGTTCCGACGGGCAGATGCGCCTTCCTCGCGTGCCTGTTTGGTGTCCCTCCTCCTGACCCGCGTGGGGCCTGGCAGACTGTGGGGTCTCCCGGGGGCCCCCTGCAAGGGAAGGCTGGGCACTTGGCTCAGACAGTCCCCCCCCCCCTCAGGGTCCAGTGTCTTTTCTGTGCTCAGGAAAGAGGCCACTGGGTAGGACAGAGCAAGTCCAGACCCAGGTAATGGGCAGAAGGTGAATGAGGTGACCGTCCTCCCCGTCGAGCCAGGCCTTTCCGGGGGCCGCTGTGAGTCCTCCGAAGAGGGTCTCGGGCACGTGCGGTCCAGCCCTCCCCTCCCCCGACACTGGTCATCGGCAGAGGGCCAGCAGGTGGGGACCCAGCAGGCCCCGGCTCACCTGCCCCCATGACCGCCAGAGGCAGGGCCAGCTTCCTGGGCTCAAGAGCTGCAGTCACAGGCGCCGTCAAAGGGGCCCCACGCTTGATTCAGGCGACGCTGTCTCCATGTCGACAGTCTTACTAAGTTTTGGACGAGGGACCCATATGTCACGTTGCTGGTCCTGTGTCGGGGGTGGGGGGGCACCTCTCCCTCCTCTCCCCCTTCCTCCAGCGACCTGAAAGCCATCACCCCACGCCCCGCAGCACTCAGCAGATGCGGGAAGAACGGCCCCGCTTGTGCATTAGACGGGCCAGGCCCCAGGCTTGTGCGTGAGGACGCGGGCCGCCGGGGTAGAGCCCGCTGACGTCAGCCAGCCGACCCCTCATTCGGTGTTGCAGACCCGCCACCCAGAGAGCCCAGCGGGGACCCGTCAGGGGGTATGGAGCTCTGGGGACGGTCCAGGAAGCGACCGCCCAGGCGATCCTGGGAAGTAAGGGAGGAACGCGCCTCCAGGAGCTGCCGGCACCCCGAGCGGGTCTGCCCCAGCCCCAGGCTCCGTGGTCTCTGTTCCTTAGTAAGCACGGCGACGCCTGTGCCTGGGTCCAGACAGGCTGCTTCCGAGGTGACTTCCTGGAACGCAGAGCTGAGACCCTCCCTCACGTTCCCCATAATCGCTGAATGGCTTTAACCTCCTGCGATCAGGGGGCCCGCGTGTGCCCCCATCCTACAGGGAAGTTGAGAAGGCCACCAGGAGGCTCAGGAGCCTGCCCAAGGTCAGCAGGTGAGGAGGGGGCGGAGCCAGGTCTCCGGCCCAGGACACCTGCCTCTTCCCCACCGTGGACGCTGCCCTGCTCCAGGCCTCCTGGCCCCATCTGCTCACCCTCATCCCCTACTGCCTCCAGCTGCCCTTCCCAGCAGGTCTGGACCCAGCCGGGGCTCCGTTCCACAGGCCCCTGCCCGTGACAGTCCCCGCTATCACCCCAAGTCTGTCCCCACCCCGCCCCTGCCAGGCTCCACCAACACGAAGGCCTGCCGTCCCCACGCTCCCCGTCTTTGCACACCCCTCCCTGGCTGAGGGACCGCCGCGTCTGCCGTGCGGCGTGAGGTGACACGCCACAGCCAGGTGACAGTGGCTTTCTGGTCTTCCACCGGCGCTTTGCTGTGGGGTGCTGAGGTCGCGTCCCGAGTTCCCCGAGGGTCCGGCAGTCCAAGGAGCCTGGTGAGCTAGCTGCCCCTCTCTCACGAGGCAGAGGAGGAAACTGAGGCCCGAGAGGGGCATGAAGGGCAGCGTGGGCTTATTGTTCCCTGACAGACGGGGCCGCGGCACGGGACGGGTCGGTCTGGACTTCGAGCATGTGCCCTCCCTGCTCCCCGTGCACCTGTCAGACCCTCGCCCCCTCCCTTGCTGCCTGGACGTGGCTGGCAAGTGGTGACAGGCTGCGTACTTTTCCTCTAGACCCACCTTCACGTCTTAACCCCCCTTCATCTCGTGCAGTGAGGTTTTTCCGTTGTGCCGCCCCCTGAATTGTTTGTTCTGCCTTCTGGGGGCTTAGATAAGAAACTCCTTGGCCTTCCTTCACCTTCTTTGGTGATCTCCATCGGAAGGATCTAGAAAAACAGCCTTGCCCATAGAGGCCCGGCCCTCCTGTCATGTGGCCTGGCGAGCTCGGCCCTCGTGCAAGAATAGACTAGGTTCCTGTGGCAGGGTGAGGGGTGTGGCATGGGGGGGGTGCCAGGGTCAGTAGCTGGCATCCTCCTCCTTGCACAGATTCTCATGTGTGACCCTGATGACAGATGCGGCTGGTGTGACCTTGATGTCACCTTGGGCCCCGGCAGCCTCCATAGCGACAGGGCCCGGGCGGGGAGCGAGCTCCTGGGTCTGCGTCCTGGTCGAGGCAGGGCCCCTCCTCACGCCGTGCCCCCCCCCACTGTTTCTAGCCTGTTCTCCCAGTGTGGAGCCTCGTGGGTTCGCTCTGGTTCTGCCAGCCCGGGACCCGCTTTCCCAGGAACAGTGGGGGTTCTCCGTCTCTGACCAGCTGTTCGCGTTAACTTGGGGGTCTGTGTTTCTGCAGAAGCGTTGAGTGTGGGGTTGGGGGGGTGTAAAGCGGTCGTGTGGGTGAAGGTTCTCGAGCCTATTCCATCACTTGCTTCCCCGGGGCTCCGGCTCTCCCCGCAAACGGGACGGTGACTACCCTGCACACCTGTTGCGACGATGAAGTCATGCCCGTCTCGGCCCCGGCGTCCCTCCTGCGCACGCGCATGCACGCGTGCGCACACACACTCTTCTTGCTTGACAAACACCCTCAGAAGGAGAAGTACCTTGAAGAGGAGGGAACTGTCACCCCTGTGTGCACCCAAGCCGCAGGGCGGAGGGTGCTGTCCCTGGGGAACTCCCTGCAAGGTCTCTCTTCAAACTGCTTGCAGGCGAGAAGGGCCTTTGTGCAGCCGCGTCTACAGCGCAGCATGAGGTGACACGCAGCAGCCGGTGACGGTGGCCCTCTGGTTTTCCGCCGGCGCTTTGCTGTTGGGGTGCTGAGGTCGCGTCCCGGGGCCCCCGAGGGTCCGGCAGTCCAAGGAGCCTGGTGGGCCAGCTGCCCGTCTCTCACGAGGCAGAGGAGGAAACTGAGGCCCGAGAGGGGCATGAAGGGAGGCGACCTGACAGATGGGGCTGTGGCAGTGCACCCGTCAGACCCCCACCCCCCGACGCTCTGAGCATCTGGGCACTTTGCCCAACTCCTGCTGGAGGTCCGCCATGTAGGTAACGGAGGTGATGTCCTTGGAGCCACCAAGGGCACCTGCCTGGCCCTTGTCATCTAGGGGCCACAGGGAGCAAGTCCCCTTGCTTTCCGTTTGTCCTAACCAGAAAGCAGCAGTTCCCTTTTTTTTTTTCTAATGTGTATTTATTTGAGACAGGGGAGGGGGGAGTAAATGGGCCTGTGAGTGGGGGGAGGAGCAGAGAGAGAAGAGAGAGAACCCCAAGCAGGCTCCTCACAGTCAGCACGGAGCCCGATGCGGGGCTGGATCCCACGAACCGCGAGATCGTGACCTGAGCCGAAACCAAGAGTCGGACGCTCAACCGACAGAGCCCACTGTAGTTTCCTTTCTAACGGAGGGTTTTTCATTCGCTTGTTTCCAGAGCAAGTCATGGCGGAAAATCAAAAACATGGTGCACTGGTCCCCCTTCGTCATGTCCTTCAAGAAGAAATACCCCTGGATCCAGCTGGCGGGACATGCAGGTCACCGCCGGCCCTCGGGCGTTCCCGTTGGACCCTCAGCTCTCCGGGGAGGCACCCAGCGCCGTGGGGGGGGAGGGCTGGCCCCGGGTGCTCCCGGGATCTCAGGGAGTCCCAGCCGGAGTCTCCAGATGTGGCCTGAGCACTGGCCTGAGAACCCAGGAGGACAGACGCCCCTTCCAGAGCCCGGCCCGGCCCCAGACACACACGTGGCCCCCCTTCCTCGTCTCTGTCTCCTCAGTCCCTCTCTCTCCCCCTTCTGTCTCTCTCCTGCATCACCCTTCCTAAATAAATACGTCCCTGACAGTGTGACTGAGAAGGGGCACTTCCCGGGTGGGCTGTGCTGGGACCCCCACTTCTCAGCCAATCTCCCCATCCTGGGACCGAGCCCGTCCAGTCCGGCCTCTGTCCTGAGACCCGAGGCACCGTCCTTGCCTGAGAACTGAACTGATGAGGGGCGGGGGTGGTGACAGCAACCCAAGAAGGGGAGCGACTAGGTCTCACTGGTGTGAACCCCGCAGTGAGCCCTGGTGCCCCCCCTCCCCCTCCCCAGTCTGCAGAAGAAGAGCCTGGGGTCAGGGAAGCTAGGGACCCAGCCCGGATTTGCAGCCAGGACTTGTCTGCACTCCCCTTACGGTGCTTGGTCCACAGGCAGAGACCTGGGGGCACCTTTAGCTTTATTTAGCGAGCACCCCTGGGGGGCTGGGAGGCAGGTGGGGGTGAGAGCGGGAGGGTCTCACATTCGGACCGAGGGCCTCCCCCACCTCGCTCTGCAGGGAGTTTCAAGGCGGCCGCCAATGGCAGGATCCTGAAGAAGCACTGTGAGTCAGAGCAGCGCTGCCTGGACCGGCTGATGGCAGACGTACTGAGGCCCTTTGTCCCCGCCTACCACGGGGATGTGGTGAAAGACGGCGAGCGCTACAACCAGATGGACGACCTGTTAGCCGCCTTCGACTCCCCCTGCGTGATGGACTGCAAGATGGGCGTCAGGTGAGCCGCGCCCCCAGCCCGACCCGCGGAGGGGCCCGCACGTACCGGGGCCACCCTGAAGCCCGGTGTGTGGCAGGGCAGGCTTGGGGTGTGGGGGGACCGCCGGAACCCCACCCCCACCCCGGTCTGATACTTTACGCGCAGAGGGGACAGGCCCCCGGCTTCGCCCCTCACGGCCTCCTCCCTTTTCCGGAGCCAGTCGCAGTGTGGTTGGACCCTTCCGGATGGGTGGGATTGCTCTGGCAGCAAGGTGGTGGCCGCACAGGGAGATGAGCCTAAGCTTGGAGGGGACTCGGAAGGGAAGGAGACTGAAAGCGTGGTCAGGAGGGGACAGGATGATGTGCAGAGCCGAGGGGACCCTGCTCTGGCTGCGTGACTTTCCTTCCTCAAACTTGAACTTGGACCATTCCATCTGGAGGAATCACCAGGGTCCCTCTCTCCTGCGGCGAAGGCTAGTGAAGGCCTTCTCCTCCGGGGAGGCCGTCCAGACTGCACAGCCTGATACCCGGCTTGTCTATCTGCCTGGGGCTCGCCGGGGAGGCTGGGCTCCAGGGAGCCGCTCAGGGCTGGGGCCTGGGTTTGCTTTGGATGGTTTTTATTTCTTACAAGAGGAGAATGACAAAGAAGTGTGTGTGTGTGTGTGTGCATGCACATGTGTGCAAGACAGGCAGGGGCCAGGAGAGAAGAGGGCCCGACAGCCACCTTCCCTTCCCTCCTCACTCCTGGGACTGTGTCCTCAAGTTGACCCTGCAGACAGTGTTCCTCGGTGGGCGGCCGGGGATGCGGAAGTGCAGGTCCCGCTATTTGCTCTTGAGCTGTCCTTGACCTCCCTGGCTTCCACCCTGCCTCCCTCTGCCTCCCTCCCTCCCTCCCTCCCTGCCTCCCTCTGTCCAGGGCCCTCACCCCTCCAGCCCACAGGGAGGAAACAGAATGTCCTTCTGGCCACCACTTGGCTTCCCCAGAGTCTTATTTCTGTCCCCGGAAGCCCCCCCGGCGCACCAGGATGGGTCCTCTCAAGGGAAGACACAAAAATATTCCGATTAGCGTTCACTCAGACAGTGGCCTAAAAAAGTACGCCCTGCGGGAAGGATGAGTGGAAAGTCTGTCCCCAGAGGCTGCCCCGTGTAGCTCTCTGTTCCCTGGGAGGCTTCTGGGGACAGGCTGCCTCCCTGCTTCCGTCCCACTACACCCCAGAGTGGCCGGCGAGGCGAGGACAGTGCCTCGACAGGAGATGTCGCCCTCCTCTAGGGGGGCCAAGGGGCCGGCTGGGGAGGTCACACCCCGCTGTGGGGCTGGGGACAGTTCCCCGTGCAGGGCAAGCGACCCCTCCCCTCCAGACTGACTGAGGGGCCCCTTTGGAGAAAGCCCCAGGCCCGCTTCCTGTTTAAGGAGCTACTAAAAGCTCTTTGCAGAAGTGCGGCCGCCCCCCCACCCCCCCAGGTGCCCTCCGTGTGCTCCGAGCATTTGGGCCAGCATGACATGACCACGCAAAAGCCTCCTGCCCCTCGGCCTCTGCCTCGAAGCTCCTGCAATCCCGGACCTGGCTCTGCAGGCCCACCCGTGTGCGTGCACGTGTGCGTGGGTGTGTGCGCGTGTGCACATGAGAGTTGTACATGGGGTTTTGTGTGGGACTGTGTATGTGTGAATGGGTTGTGCGTGTGGCTGTGCACCGTGTGTGACGGTGTGCATGGGTGTGGGGGGGTGTGCGTGCACGTGGGGGCGTGCAAGGGGTGAGGGTGGGCGTGCATGGGTGTGTGGGCGTGCCTGAGGGTGTGCACACACGTGTGCATGAGGGGTGTATTCAGGTATTTGCTCGTGTGTGTGCATGGGTGGGTGTGCTTGGGAGGTGCACTGTGCATGGGGGTGTGCACATGTGTGGGTGGGTGTGCATGGGTGTGGGGGTGTGTGCACTCGTGCCTGGAGCGTGTGTGTACGTGTGGGGGGGTGTGCATACCTGTGGCAGGCATACATGGGTACAGCCAAGGGCCGACAGCGGGCTCTAAATGACCAGGCCCACATTCACGCCCCAGGATTTGATGTTTTCTTACATTTGACACGGTGATTTCTGAAAACAGCCTCTGAAGGCGGCGTGAACTGACGTGCAGTCTGTTCTGGGTCCCAGGCAGCAGGTGTGAGGGGAGGGGGGTCCGGGCCGCCATCACAGCCCCCACCCTGTGGGCAGCTTCCGCCCACGATGGGCCAGCACAGAAATCTTCCACCTGCTTAAGTTTGGTCCTGTGACTTCTGTCTCCGGAAGGTTCCGGGGCAGCAGAGGAGCCCAGGGGCAGGGGGGTCTGACTAGGGAACAGGGGTGCGTCTGTGGTGTGCAGGATGCCCACGTGTGCAGCAGGGGTGACTCCCCACCTCAGTTTGGCGATGGGGATGAGGGAGGCATCGGGGGGCCGGGGACCCAGGGTGCCAAGGTCCTGCCCTGCCCCTGCTCCGGGTTCTGGGGGACCCCACGGGTTAGTTCAGCCAGCAGCCAGTGTGTGCGGTCAGGGGGCCGTGAGCACTTTCCACTGGCTCTGCTTTCTTGGGCCTTCGGGTAGGGGCTTGGGTGTGAGGAGGCTTGAGCCGGGCCATCCGACAGCGGCCATGGGGCCCCCAGGCTGCTGCCTCCGCCGGAGCGGCCCCTTCCGAGGCCGCCTTCCGGCTTGGCCTCGGCACTTAGTGCTGCCGTGAGGTGGCCGCATCCGCAGGCCGCCCCGCTGTCCCGGTCAGGAGCCAGCCCGGCCCGAGCAGAGTGTGCCCACGCGGCCCTGGTGAGCGGACCGCGGTCCTCAGGCGAGGCCGGGGCTGAGGGTGGTCAGCGGCCCTCGTCACCGCACCCCCTCCCCCGCAGGACCTACCTGGAGGAGGAGCTCATCAAGGCACGCAAGAAGCCCAGCCTCCGGAAGGACATGTACCAGAAGATGATCGAGGTGGACCCCGACGCCCCGACGGAGGAGGAGAAGGCCCAGCGGGCCGTGACCAAGCCTCGGTACATGCAGTGGAGAGAGACCATCAGCTCCACTGCCACGCTGGGCTTCAGGATCGAAGGCATCAAGGTGAGGCCTGCCAGGTGCCTGGGGAAGGAAGCGACGGAGCCCCCATTCTCCCCCCCTCCCCCCCGCCGAGGGGTGGTGGTGCCTTCCGGGGCCTTCCGAGGCCGCGAGCCTCCTTCCTCACTGGCCCAGGGTGTCTGTGGAAATCGGCCCGCGCCTCAGGCAGGGCTGGGGCTCTGGAGCGGGGTGGCTTCTGGGTCCGCCCTCTGCCAAGGACTCCCCACTTAGCCCCGACCGTCCGGCACTGACTGCGAGCCCACGTGGGAGCCAGCACGTCGCGTGCCAGTGCCGAGAGCCCGCTCTCTCTGCCTGAGAACTGGGGACGGCCAGTGGGGGGCAGGGGGCAGGGGCGTACTGGCCGCGGGCACTTCCCAGCCGTGACCCTGCATCTGCCCGGGCAGCTGGACCATCCCTCCTCCGTGTGCCAAGTGTCCCTGGTGAGACAGCACGGAGGCCACCCTGGCCCCCAGGCCACCCCCACCGCCTGCCCTGGATCTGACGAGCAGGTGCAGGCTCTCCCTTCACCCGGGCGAGCGGGCCCTGCCTCCTTCTCGGGGTTCCGTCCTCTGCTCACTCCAGGCCCTCCTGCCGGGCCCTAGTGTCCGGCAGTCCCCCCCCCACACCGCCCCTGCTTTGCGAGCTCTGGGCTGAGGAGCCACGTGCCCCTCCCCTGTCTTCTGATACCAGTTTTTCTTCCTTTTTTGCATCCAGCCCTTCTACTGGTCACAACTGTATGCTTCCTTTCCCCATAATGGCCATTTTCCTTTATGTTTCTGGAACGGTCCCCTTTTCCCTTACGCCTCCCTCTCCAGCTGGGGTCCTGGCCTCTGTTCGTCGTCTGGCTGCCCGTCTCCCCCCCGCGCCCCCCCGCTCCAGGGAACGCCCCATGAAGGGAGCCCCCTCCGCCCCAGGGCCTGCCTCACCTCTCAGAGGCGGCCACGTTGCCTTACCTCGTCTCCAGCCTGCTGGTGCACAGACCCAAGTTTGGGGGCTCCTGACGGACCCCTGCTTTCTCACCCTTTGTCCTTAATTAACAACAGATCTCCTCATGGGGGAGCTAAGTTCCTCGTGCTTCCCAGGAACAGCCTGGAACAGACCCGGCGCCAGGCTGAGACGATGCGTCGTCTCTCGCATCAGGCGGGCCAGGGAGCAGAGGCCGGTGGGCTGCTTCACACCTCGGCCTCCAGACCCTGCAATAACAGACCTTAAATTACAAAGGGAGCCTCGTGGGACGTGGGGTGGGGAGCACCTCTCTCCTGTCTGGCGAGGGAGGGCGCCCCCGGACGGCAGGGACCGGTGGGCACTCCGGTTCCCAGGGCCCGCCTGACGAAGCGGAGCCACGCCCGTCTCCTCAGCCCCTGCCCCCCGCAGCCCCTGCTCCGGTCCCGGCCTCCACTCCCCTCCCCTCCCCTCCCTGACGGTCCTCCGCTGCCTGGGATGCTGATGCCGCCCTCCCTGTTGTCGGTCAGGGCCGAGGACAGGCTGCCCTCTGTGGTGCCACCCTGCTAACCGCCCTCAGCTGTTGGCTGCCTTGCAGGGGTGGGGGGCGCCGTCGAGCCTGACCCCTCCGGGGCGCTTGTCCTTCTCAGAAAGAAGATGGCTCCGTGAACCGAGACTTCAAGAAGACCAAAACGAAGGAGCAGGTCACTGAGGCCTTCAGAGAATTCACTAAAGGAAACCGCAACATCTTGGTGAGTGAGGGGCGGGCCGCGCGGGGACCCCCGTGCTCTCCAGACACCCTGGTCCAGCCCCGGGCCGCGCCGCCCGCACGGGAAACACCGGCCCCCGGCTTCGGCCCGGAAGGTGAAGAGGGAGGTGACTTGGCTGCTGGCCTCTTTGGAGGATAGATGGGGACCCTCGGTGGGGTGGCCTGTCCCTCGCCGCCCGCCTCCCAGCCCCGAGGACGGGTCGCTCTCACAAGAGGGACGGTGGGTGGATTCCTGTAGCCTCGCTGCCCATGGAGACTGGTGTGCTCGTCAGTCCGCGGGCAGCCGCTTGGCCCCGCTCTCCAGGTGAGGAGCTGAGAGGTCAAGGACACAGGAAGGGACAGAGCCGGCCTCCCACGCAGATTCCCGCCCCCGGAGGGAGCTCTGAGGGGCTGCCCCCCGGCGCCTCCTGCCCTCGAAGGAGTGTGGGTGCGCAAGGCCGTGTCTGGGGCCTCTGCTCCTTCAGCTCCAGATGAGGAGGTTGGGCTAAGTGACCAGGACGTGCGCCCCCTCGGCCCTGATACTGGAGATCCCAGTGGGCCGCACGGGGCTTGAAGGCCGCCTCCTCCCCAAGCGCTTCACGCTCTGCCCGTGTTCTGTTCCCAGATCGCCTACCGGGACCGGCTGAAGGACATCCGGGCCACCCTGGAAGTTTCTCCCTTCTTCAAATGCCACGAGGTACATAGTGGGCATCTCCCCTCTTGAGCAGAGAGCCGCGCTCTGTGCGGTCAGCCGGGACCCTCGGGCCTGCCCGCCCCCCACGCCGGTAGACCTGCCCGTTCTGGAAGCCCGAGGGGCAGTTTTGAGGACGATGCAGCCAGAGGCAGCCTCCCCCCATCGGGTCCCTTGCTACCCGCAGGGGGCGCATCGTAATGCACCTGCACCAGGCTCCCTGGCCTCCTGACCACGAGGGACTGTCCTGCCTGAGGGCTGTGGCCCTCAGCCTAGGACCTCAGGGACTTCAGAGCTCAGCCTGAAGGGGGGAGGGAAGACACTCCCCTCCCTGAAGGCCTGAAGCTCTTTCCAGAAAGCAGCGCCGCTCGGGTCTTATATGGAAAGAGCCTCGGCCCGAGCCCTGACCGCAGAGAGGACCGGGGGTCCAGCAGGGGGTACGGTGGGAGGAACAGACAGGTGGTCCGGGACTCTGGGCAGAGGAGCTTCCCCAAGGGAGGGGTCATGGCCCTGCGAAGCGTTGCAACATCTTTGTGTGGGCGACACGACTGGCCCTTCCTCCAGGCAGCCTGCCCAGCTTGCTCTCAGATTGTATCCCCGAATTGCTGCTTGGCCAGGGTGCACCTGTCCCACCATATGTGGCGGCTTGGACCCCAGGACTGCCCATGAGGAGGGCCCGCAGTGCCCAGAGGGCAGACCGGGTGGTCTCGGCCCTGAGCAGCTGTGCCCAAGCCTCTCAGACGGTCCCTTCCTCCCCCTCCCTCCCAGGTCGCAGGGCCTCTGTATTCTCAGCTTGATAAAAGGGCTTTGTGCAGCCTCCTCCCTTCCCCCCTGCCTCCCTGCTCCAGAGGATGGGGGTGTGGGCCCGACCTCACAGGCCAAGCCTGGAAGGGCTGGGGGCCTCGAGCCCCAGGACCTGCCACGCGGGGCCGAGGGACCCCTTCACCCCTCTCAGCCCCCCGACCTCGTCTCACACGTTTGTCCTCTCTTCGCCTGCACCCTTGCTGCTGTTTCTGAAAAACTGTGTTCGCGCTCCTCTCTCCAGAGTCTCATTCAGAAGCTTCAGGTCTAGAAAAAGGCCAGATTAGCTGGGGCTTCTGGTATTTTCCGTCTGGGAAGAGGGAGCCCCTGTGGGGGGCTCCGCATTTCCAAGGAGTAATTTCCAGGGACTTCCCTGTCCTGCCCAGGGCCCTGGGAGCTTAGAAAGACCCCACACCCTCTCTCCATACCCCCTTTCCCCTCTGGCCCCACATGGTGCTCCGGGGGAGGGTTCAGAGGATGTGTTCACGTCTGGGAAAGCGCCTCACCCCCACGCAGTCGCGCTGACCTGGCCCGGAGCGGGGAGGGCTCCCTGGGGGCGAGCGGGACAGGGACCGAGCCGGCGGCCCCTCAGGGTCTGGGGGAATGAGGCCGGTCTGGACCTCCCCGCACCCCCCCCAGGGTGCCGTGTGCCCATTTGGGCAGGTCCTTTCCTCTGCCCCACGGCTGCAGTGCGGTGCCCTGGACAGAAGTCGGGGCGTGTAGGGGGGAGTGGGGGAGGGCCGGGCCGGGAGATTTAGCCGTGGCCTGAAATAGAGGGGCGGGTGCCGCCGGAGCTGGGGGCCAGGGGTGTGCCTTCCCAGCCCCCCCTCCTCAGCCGCCCGCTCCCCTCCAGGTCATTGGCAGCTCGCTCCTCTTCATCCACGACCAGAAGGAGCAGGCCAAGGTGTGGATGATCGACTTCGGGAAAACCACGCCGCTGCCCGAGGGCCAGACGCTGCGGCACGACGTGCCCTGGCAGGAGGGCAACCGAGAGGACGGCTACCTCTCGGGCCTGAACAACCTCATCGACATCCTGACGGAGATGTGCCAGGGCGCCCCGCTCGCCTGAGGGCCCCGCCCGCCTCACTGCCCCTCCCTCCTCTCCCCGCCCCCCCTGCCCCCCTCACCCCTGCTTCCTTTCTCCTCCTATGTGTGGGTGCGAGCCCCAGAACTGACCCTCCCGAACTGCACTACGAGACACTTTGTAAGACATGGGGTGGAGACCTGCGACAGGAGAGGGGGGTCTCTGGCTCTTTTCCTCGTGACGGGATTGGAGCTTCTCTTTATAAACGGGATCTGCAAGCAGAAGAGGGATGGCGGGGAGGAGGGGGGCAGCTGGGCCGCCTGGAGGGGAGGGGGCCAGGCTCAGGTGGCAGGAAGGTCCCTAACCCAGGAGCCGGCACCAGCCATCCAGCGGGTGCTTACTGCCCCCTGGTGGCCGCTGCCATTAGGGCGGCCGCAGGGCTCAGCCCATTTCAGCCCCACCCCCCCAGCGGGGGGCTCCCTTTCAGCAGGTGCTTCTCCTAGTTGGGGCACGTGAGTGTGGGCCACGAGCAAAGCACTCCCGCCTAGCAGCCCAGGGCCTCCCGTGGGCGCGTGCTGAGCAGGGACCCCACCCTCTGGTATCCAGACCCGCCAGGGGGTCCGGCCTGGGAGCCCGCGGAGTCGGCTGGCTGTGCGCTCAGCCCGGGACCTTCCCCGGAGGGGGCGGGCAGGAGCCCTTGTCCTTGATTATCACCCAGGAACTCAGAGGGGTGCTCTGCAAACCTGACCTTCCGGGGAGGTCGCCCAACCCTCAGAACCGGCTGTGCCTCCAGCTCCCCGCCTGGCTGCGACCAGGGGCACAGCCGGCCCGCAGAGAGACACAAGGAATCTGAGCGCACACCCCCCCTCGGTCGCTTCACCCCACCCCACATCCTGGTGCACCCCCGGGCCTCTTTCACGAGGTCACGTCCGCAGCAGGCTTGGGGCAGCGCTGGGCAGGGAAGAGGCAGATTTTAAAGGCCTCACTTTGCCCCCCTGAAGTAACTTCTTACAGCCAAAGGGCTTAGACCCATATACCCTGGATGTGTGTGCGGCTCCTAGAATAGGTGGTGGGTGCCGGCTGTGGAGACGGGGTGCTCCGGGCAGCCCTTCCCAGGGTCTCCGAGTTGCTTGAAGATGACTGGGAAACAAATTAAGCCGTATCCTAATTTTAAAGCCAGTTAAGTATGTGTTGTGGAGAAGAATGTGAAATCGCCATAACTTTTTAAGAACAAACCTCTCGGCCCTGTGGCCATTTGCAGCTGTTAGAGGTGCAGGGGTGCCCAGGGCTGAGCTGTGACCGGGCGCAGGGCACCGGGGCCAGTCCCTTGAGGACCGCTGATTCCGGGACGTGGTGGGGTCCGGGTACCCAGGAGCGCGAGCCCAGAGGGGCTGATCCAAGAGACAGGGCCTTCTGGGGATCCCCCCCATCACCCTAGGGACTTGGGGGACCTTTGACCTCATCAGTGACACCGGCGTTTCCCCTTTTGTGCTGGGTGAGTGACAGTTGGTGGGGGCGGAGGGTAGGACCCACGAGGATGTCTAAGTACAGATTTTAGAAAAGGAAATCACTTTGAAACTTCCTGGCTCATGTTCCAAAACAGAGGGAGCTTGTGTGTGGGGCTCGCTAAGGGTCACCCCTCCTCCCGGCCTAGCGTGAGAGCTCGTGACAGCACATGACCCTGTAAAGGCGGGAGCACCAAGGCCAGCTCTGGGTGACCCCAGATGGAGTCACTTGTGGCCCAGAAGGGACCCGGCGGGCTGTGCATCGCAGTCCGCGAGGAGGGGACAGGGACGCCGCTAAATCGGACATCCGGGTCCCAGCACTGGGGACTGACCACAGGTCGCCCTCGCTTATCCATGAGGACAGTCTGCTGAAGGAACGCTCTGAACAAAAAAGTGCAGGGGACCAGCCTGACCTACTAAGAACAAATTTTCCAAGCACTTTAAATAGGCACCAGATGTTTGCAAACAAATGTGCTAAACGGCAAAACGATGTGTTTATTAGCGGAGGTCCATGGCGCCTCTTACTGGCTGCACGTTAGGTTACATTCTGTCCGTGAAAGTGGTATAAAGGGGCATTTTTTTTTTTACGGTTATTCTCTTCCTTAGGGGTTGGGGGGGGGGTTTGTATTTACTCTCTGGCTCTCCTCTCCACACCTAAACTGTCAGCCTTTCCCCCCTTCTTCTCTGCCTCCCCCCGTCCTGGAGGGGTAGATGGATCCCGGATGGAATTTCCCAGAAGCCTTGCGAGGGACTCCTCAGGTCCTGGCGGTGCAGGTGTGGGGACGGTGGGACAAGCCATGCGCACCTGTGCGCAGGTGAGCAGGCCACCTTCCCGCCCGGTCCTGGCCGCGCCCCCGGGGCTCCTCGGTGTTCCGTGTGCTTAGCGTTCAAGAAGTTTCTCGACTGCTTGCCCACTGACTTGCCTTTCACGTCCTGTAAGACGTTTTTAAGTTATATTTATTTTTTCTGGTTTTTTAATCGCACAAAACACTAAGAACGGGAGGCTGGATTGTGTTCGCCCTTTAAGGTTGTGCCTTCTTCCTGGATTCCCTTCCCCGCTTGGCGGAAAGAGCCTGGACACGGCACTGCCCCAGCCCGCGGACTCTTTCCTCTGGGAGCTGTATCTAGCTTTTGAGTTTCTCCCGCAGCCAGTCCACGCCGCCGTGTGTACATAACCCAGCCCAGGGCTTGGGGAGGGGCGGGGTGTCAGCCCTCCGCCAGTGCCCTTCTTCCCCAGAGGGCTCCCCTTCTCTCTGCACCCCTTTCGCCGCCACACCTTGGAGGAAGCTGAACTGTTACAGACACCCCCCCTCTCCCCCCGCACAGTGCCTGTCGAACAGACCGCAATGCCTGTACCTTCCTGAATAAAGGCCCTGGAGACCACCGTGCCGTCTGCCGTGTGGTCCTTCCGCCTCGGAGTGGACGGTGCTGGTGCTCTTCGGAGATTGGGGGGCGGGTAATACTGGGGCCTGAGGGTCCCCGGGAGTGGGGGCCAGATCGGATTCTGTTTCAATCTGCAAAGGATTTAAGCCACCCTTCAAAACGAGGCCTTTGAGGGGCGCCTGGGGGCTCCGTCAGTGAAGCATCTGACTTCGGCAGCTCAGGTCACAATCTCTCAGTTCATGAGTTCAAGCCCCGTGTCGGGTTCTGTGCTGACAGCTCAGAGCCTGGAGCCTGCTTCCGATTCTCTGTGTCCCTCTCTTTCCGCCTCTCTCTCTCTCTCTAAAAAATAAATAAACATTGAAAAAATAAAAACGGCTAAGCCTTTCAACCTTCTTCACAAAATGTTTACATAGCAGCTCAGGGTGTGGCACGGCCTCCAAGTGCTTGTCCCGCCCCCCGTGACTGGGGTAGCGCTGTGAGGTCATCACCTACAGAGCCCAGCTCTGTGCAAGGTCAGGTGCTGGCCGCCCGTCTCCGTGCGCCCCCCTCCCCCCATTTACCCCAGACACCTCCGCAAATAGGGCTCTGCGGTGTCCGTTTTACAGATGGGCAAGTTGAGGCTTGGATCAAACAACGCAACCTGGGAAATAAATGGGGAGCAGAGATCCAGAACCAGGCTTTGGCCCCGGTTTCAGACCCAATGCTGTCTTCCTCCTCCCAGCGGAGGGTCTGTGGCGGAGAGCCTCGTCCTGCCGGTGCCCTGGGTTCCTGGCTGGGAGCACGGGGCCTGTGCTCCCTGGCCTCGCCCCCACTCCCCCTGCTTCTGGCCAGGGCTGCACCACCTCACAGAACAGTAGGAAATCAGCGTCCCTTCAGGCCGCTTCCTAGAGAATCTGTTCACAAGAGCCGGCAGCTAAGTGTGGGTCCCAGCGTCACCGCCTCGGAAAGGTGTGTGGACCCTGGGTGAGCGAGTCTCCCACGACCCTGTTCGCAGCCACCTGTGGGGTTTAGGGTTAGGATTTCAGCCCTGTCTCCTCCGCCGGGAGGTCACCTCGAAGACGGGGGCTGGACTCTGTCAATTGCAGTTTCTTCCCACCCCGGCCCCCAGCGGCGCCAGGCATGGGACCTGTGCTTAGCAGACGTTAGCTGGTGGGTCCCCGAGCGCCCTTGGGGGCCGCGGCCATTGGGTGCATGGATGGACGTTCCTCCTTAGTCGAGAGAGTGACTCACGGGTGGCATGGGCTCCCTGGCCCCTGGGTCCTGTGCCGCCTGAGGCCGTCCCTCCTGCAATCACAAGCTTTTCCTCTGTGCTGCAGTGGCTGCAAAGCCTGTTTACCATCTGTCCCTTTACAGAAAAGTCCTCCAGTCCCTTCCTCGGAGGAACAGGGGCCACTGAGGACATGTGACTACCTGCCAGGCACCATGCAAGGTGGGTTAGGACTAACTGGAACAATCCTTATAAAAACTCTGTGGGATGAGCTCTGTTCATCCCATTTTGCAGTGAGAACACAGAGGCACAGAGAGGGTGAGTGGCTGATTTAAGATCACACAGCTGGTGAGCGACTCAGACCCAGGCTCTGAAACATAGTGCCAGCTCTTTCATGACGCAGCACAAGTGAGTCTGCCTTCCAGGCGGCGGGATTCACCGGGCGTGTGGCTCCATCACAGAATTTAGGGGACAGACTGGGGCCAAGCTGTGAGTCCAGGCTTCAGGGCCTCTAAAGCTGACCAGGTGCTGGAGACGTTGATCCCAAGCACGGCCCTCGGGGTGGGTGGGGGGACGGGGGGAGCCTGAAAACTCCCGCCAGCCCGGGTGGGGGGGGAGCTGGGCTGGGTGGGCAGCCAGGGTCAGCCAGTGGGGGCTCACCGTGTTCTAGATCCACGTGAGCCTGCAGGTTAGCGCAGCCCACGCACCTGCCTTCCCCCAGAGACCCGGGAACACAGAGACGCTCAGAGTTACTGTCGCCCCCCATAGACTGTGCGAAGCCCGATGTACCTGCCAGGCCCCGGGCCGGCTCACTCTCCCTTCCAGAGAGACATGGAAGACGCATCCTCGTTCTTGCGAACACCTTCCTCTTTATGGTGACAGCTGTGGCCGCTCGTGCCCGGAGCACAGACACGCTGAGCAGTGCGGTGGCAGGGCGGTGAGGACGTGAGCGCTGACCGCGTTTGGGGGCTTTTTTCCTTTAAACAAGAAAAGAACTCGTCCGCTCTAACACAACAGAATATGAGAACGGGAAGCGCTTCGCCAGCAGAAATTTATTTTCTCATGGTTCTGGGGGCTGGACGTCCAAGATCAAGGTCCAGCAGGGTGGTTTCTGGGGAGACCTCGCTGACCTCAGTGGTGCGCACGCAGGGCCCGCGCCCCCCCAGGTGGAGTCGCCGCTGGGCCCCCCCTTAGCCTGTGTCGCGTCCTTGCAGGCTCTGCTCCGCGGACAGCCACGAGGAGGGTTGGGGCCCCAAGCGAGTTTGAGGGACCCCAGCCCTGCTGCTAACTCGCTTCACAGGGTGTTTCCCGCTCCACCCTTCACCCCGCACCTTCCAAACCTGTGAGTGAGTTAGAGCGGTTTGGGGGTGCGGCGGGGCTAGGGGGTGGGGAGAGCCACGCGAAGTCCCGTGGGTTTCGATGTGGCAAAGCGTATTGGGTTCTTTCAAAAACAGTTCCTGCAAATCATGGGCACACGGCGTCTCAGTGGGACAATCTGCTGGCGACACGCAGCCCTGCTTTACTTCTATCGAAAAGAAGCGCCCAGTTTTAGTCATGCTATGGGAGCACACGTGCCAGGAGTGACTCAGGACCCCGCCCACGGCGCCCGCGGGGGAGGCCGCCCCCTTCTGGCCGGTCCGGGGCAGGACAGATGCCCCCGAAGTGCCTTGGGGCAAAGATCCCTTCTCCTGGCTTCGCCCAGCCTAGCTGCATCGTTTATTTTAAGTTTACTTACTTACTTACTTACTTACTTACTTACTTACTTATTTAGAGAGCATGGTGGGGGGTGGGGGGCAGAGAGGGGGAGAGGGAGAATCCCAAGCAGGCTCCTCGATGTCCGTGCAGAGCCGGCTGCCGGGCTCGATCTTACAAACTGTGAGATCCTGACCTCAACCTAAATCAAGTCAGACCCTGGGGCGCCGGGGTGGTTCAGTTGGTGAAGGGTCCAACCTCAGCTCAGGTCATGATCTCACCGCTCACGGGTTCGAGCCTCGCGACCGGCTCTGTGCTGACAGCTCAGAGCCTGGAGCTGCTTCGGATTCTGTGTCTCCCTCTCTCTCTGCCCCTCCCGTGCTCACACTCTGTCTCTTTTTGTCTCTCAAAAAATGAATAAATGTTAAAAAGAAAAAAATTTTTTAAAGAGTCGGATGCTCAGAGCCACCCAGACGCCCCGTGAGCCACCCAGGCGCCCCCAGCTCGCTGCATCTCTGTCCTGACGGGCTGCAGGGGCCGTGACCGCGGTCCGTTCGGGCCGGCGTCCAGCACCACCCAATCCTTGCAACGACCGGCGGGGCAGGCATGGCGGCGTGGCCCCCCGTGCTGTGCAGCTGAGGAAGCGTGAGGGCAGCTGGCTCGGCGGGTGGGGCCGGAGGGGACGCAGAGCAGGCACCTGACCCGGGGAGCGACAAGGCCGCTGGAGGGGGGCTGTGCAGAGAAGGTGCCATCCGAGGTCAGCTCATCCAGAATGTTCCAGAGGGTCTGCTGGGGGCGGAAAGCAGTGCAAAGACACTGAGGTTCGGGATCAGGCTGGAGCTGCCGTGGTTCCAGGTGGCCTGGGGGCTCCGTGTGGGGAGCAGGTAGGGGTGAGACAGGAGAGCTGGGCACTCCGTGGCTGGGGCTGTACGGGGGTGGGGGACGCCTGGGATCACCCGCTGAGCAGCTGTGGGCTGGGGGGGGGCGCAGGGGTGCAGGGGGCGCTCCGCTCCCACCCGCCCGAGTTAGAGGTGCAGGGGTGGGGGTGCCCCACTGAGAAGCGGCCTGGAGTCCCCAGCGCATCCCCTGCGAGTCCCCCCGAGCCCCAAGTGGGGCGCCGCTCACGCGATCCCACTGGCTGACAAGAGCCAAGGTCAGAATCGTGCGGGCGGTTCCGTTTTCCTTCCCGACAGTTTCCTGTTCATTCAGCACGTTCTGCACAAGCTCGGCTTCGGGTCCGGATCCGTCCTCGTGTGAGGAAGGAACAGCGCCCCGCCGCCCTGGAGTCCCCTCCTGTCCCCGCCAAAGTCCCACTCGGGGCGCTCTCTCCTGCCCCCTCCTCATCCTCAGCGTCTTCTTGCTTCCAGAATCTTCCTGTTGAAACAGCCCCCCCCCCGCACGCAAGCCTGAGTCCCCTTCCTGCTCCTTCTGGTGCGTCCCCACGGTGCCTCCAGTCTGGTGGCCGAGAGGGTCCGCAGGGAGGGCCCGCTGCCAGCCCTCCCCCTGCCACGCTGGTGCAGACTGGGAGGGGGTGGGGGGAGGGTCAGCGCCGAAGTGGGCAGCCAGTGCCACGAACTATGTCTCCGTGTCCGGATCCCAGTGGGGCCACCAGAGACCATCCAGGGACACAGCAGTGGTGACCTGGCTCTACCTAATCCCACTGCTCGGGCTGAGGCGCTGGCCCTCCATGCCGCACCCCTCCGCACGTGCCTCTACACACACCCCTCCACACTGCACCCCTCCACACGTCTCTCCGCACACAGGCCTCCTTGCAGCACCCCTCCACATCCCACCCCTCCACACACCCCACAATACACACCTTTCCACGCCGCACCCCTCCACACACATCCCTCCACGCTGCACCCATACCCCTCCACACACACCTCTCCTGGCTGCACCCATACCCCTCCACACACGCCCCTCCACACCACACCCTCCATGCTGCACCCCTCCATACCCCATTCCTCCACATCCCACTCCTCCACACACACCCCTCCATGCACCCCTCCACATAACCCCCTCCACACACGCTCACAGGCACGCTGACCATTTATCGTGCGCACAAGGACGTCAGAACAGGGTATGTCTGGAATCCAGGTCACACAAGTGATGTTCAAAAGGGCCAGAGGGGGGCGCCTGGGAAGCTCAGTCGGTCGATGTCCGACTTCAGCCCAGGTCATGATCTTACAGTTTGTGAGTTCCAGCCCCGAGTGCCGCTCTGTGCTGACAGCTGGGAGCCTGGAGCCTGCTTCAGATTCTGCGTCTCCCCCTCTCTCTGCCCCTCCCCTGCTCACACTTGCGCGCACTCTCTAAAATAAATAAAACTTTTTTAAAAATTAAAAACAGGGGCGCCTGGGTGGCTTAGTCGGTCAAGCGTCCGACTTTCGCTTAGGTCATGATCTCGCGGTTCGTGGGTTCTAGCCCCGTGTAGGGCTCTGTGCTGACTGCCAGCTCAGAGCCTGGAGCCTGTTTCAGTCTGTGACTCCCTCTCTCTCTGACCCTCCCCTGCTCACGCTGTCTCTCTCTCTCTCTCTCCTAGAAATAAATGAAACATTTTTTAAAAAATAAAATAAAATTAAAATTAAAAACAAAAACAAAGGGCCAGAGGTGTTTACTGTGCAGAAGACATGGGAGGTGCAGACGAGGCGGGCTGGTTGTCTCCCGGAGGACAGAGAGCGCCAGCCCCGCTCCCATCTCCTCAGTCTTTGGTTCTAGAGAGATCCGCAGGGACTGATGGGTGGACGTTATCGGAAAGCAGGGGTGGCTCGGCCAACAGGTCTCTAGCAGGTCCTTGCGTCCCGCAGAGGATCGAGGTGGGGAGTCCCGGTCATTGGGGGACCACATGGGAGCCTCCTGACCCCTCACCTGGGACACGGGGAGGGAGTCACAGACAAGATGGAAGGGGGGGGGTGCCTTGCCCTGAGGTTTCGTGGTTCCTCACGACAGCCACTCGCCTTTAGGAAGTCATTTTCACTCAAACACGTTTTTCAGAAATTTAAAACGATTTTTATTTATTTTTGAGAGTGAGAGACAGAGCGTGAGCAGGGGAGGGGCAGAGAGAGGGAGACACAGAATCCGGAGCAGCTCCAGGCTCCGAGCCGTCAGCACAGAGCCCGACGGGAGATTAAGACCTGAGCCGAGGTCAAGAGCAGGTCCTGGCACACACAGCTCTCCCCACCTCTGCCAGGTGCGGCTGGAGTACAGCCCTGCCCCGGAATGACCCGGGGCCCCAGGACCCGCCGCTGCCGCGTCAAGGTGACCCCTACGTGGAAAGCCTTCACTGGGACTCCTCAAGCGCCCCCCACCCCCACCCCCAGCACCACCCCTCCCGAGGCATCGCTCGGAGCGCTTGCTCTCTTTCTGCCTGGCTGGCTCCTCTCCGATCGGAACCCCCTCCGCGCCGTCGGCCTGCTGGCTCGTGCCTACGTGCATGGCTAAGCGACCGACACTCCAGACGGGCCAGCCGCCAACGGAAACAAACCCTGTTCTCGCGCCGGGTACGGAGAACTCTGCAGAAAACATGTCGCGTTGTAGGTGGCAGGTGGCGGGTGCGCTGCGTTAGCAACTTAGCACGTCCAACCCCAGCTTTTCTGCGCGACGAGGTTCGCTTAGAACAGAGCCCGGGGGTGGGGCACCTGGGCGGCTCCGTCCGTCGGCTAAACGGCCGACTCTGGCTCAGGTCACGGTCTCGCCGCTCGTGGGTTCGAGGCCCGCGTCGGGCTCAGTGCTGACAGCTCAGAGCCTGGAGCTGCTTCGGATTCTGTTTCCCTCTCTCTCTGCCCCTCCCTTGCTCACACTGTCTCTCTCTCTCAAAAACAAATAAACATTAAAAAAAAAAGAAAGAAAGAACAGGGCCCGGGGGCTCGACGGAAAGAAAAGCCTTATAGGACCGGGCGCAACTTGCGGGCAGGGTTTTGCGTCTGAGAAACCCGGTTCCCTCCGTTAAGAGGCTTGGACAGTAGGTCTAGCTTTGCCGTCGGTCCGGCTGGCGCCGACGGGGATGAAAGCCTGTTAGACGTAGGCGCCAAATGCTTCCCGGAGCTCCTGTGGTGCGCATGCGCGGGAGGTGCGTGCGCTGTCCGTGGAGGCCAAGGTTCTGCCCGCAAACCTTCCGCTAGGACTTTCTGTTCTTGTTAGTGGGAGAAGCTCAACTGGAGCCGGTTTACGGACGGGACGGAGGGAGCACGGAGGGAAGGAGGCGGGAAGGGACAGGAGCATCGTGGCTCATGGTGGGAGGGGCACTGCTAACGCTGGCCTTGGGGAGGCAGGGGCGGGACCCACTCCTCGGGCTCCCTGTGAGCCTGGGTCCTGTCCAGCCTCCTCTCCATGAGGCAGAAACCTGGGCCTGAGTCGCTTACAAACTACAGCCTCAGGGGCACCTGAGGAGCTCAGTCCTCTGGGCGTCTGACTTCAGCTCAGGTCATGATCTCACGGTTTGTGAGTTTGAGTCCCGCATCGGGGTCTGTGCGGACAGCTCAGAGCCTGGAGCTGCTTCGGATTCCGTGTCTCCCTCTCTCTCTGCCCCTCGCCTGCTTGCACTCTGTCTCTGTCTCCCAAAAATAAATGTTAAAAAACAAAACAAAAACAAAAAAAACTACAGCCTCAGGACCAAGGAGGAAAGACTGCAAGCTTCTCTGGGGGGGACCCTGGATCACTGCAGGTCAGCCAGGTGAGCGGCTGGGATGGGGTGAGGGAATGACTGGCAGCCTCCTGCTGCGTCAGGTGGGTGCTGTGGGGGGAACAGAGGGGTGGGGTGCGGGGCAAGCAGGGCCAGTCTTCTCTCGAAGTCCTGGAGTCTGGGAAGCCAGGGACGATTTGAGTGGGGGGCAGGGAGGAGGGTGCATTACTCTCAGGGAGAAAGTGCAGGTGCAGATGGGGGAGGGGCCGGTACTGGGGTGGGGGCAGGATGCTCAAAGCACCTGAATCCTTTGTGATGAGCTCCATCCATCCCCACCTCCTCGGCGCCTTCAAAGGACTCTGGCTGTATTTCAAGTCTCCTGGAAGCCAGCGACAGAGGGGAGTCCTCCAGCCCCTGCCTTCCGAGCTCCCCTCCCGGCCTGGGACCTCCGGACGTGCGGACTCCAGACTCCATCTGAGTGTTTGCAAAGTCCTCACTTCCTCCACCAACGACACTCCCAGTTTTAAAAGTTTCTTTGCTTTCTAGGGTCGTGTGTGCGCGTGCGTCTGTTTTGAACGTGGCTATGTTTGGTGAAAAGAAAAACACGCACAGCTCCCGTGGGAAAAGCAACCGCAGGCCCCTCCTCATCTGATAACTCATCTCAGGGCCCGATCCCTTATGGGGGCCCCAACCCAGTCGATGGGAAGACGAGGCCCCCACCCAGGGGCTGTTTGGGCCACCCCGTCTGTCATGAAGACACGGGCCCTGGGAGCAGCCATGACTCAAAGAGATCGGAGTGTCCAAGCCTCCCGGGCCCAGGAGAGCCCGCGGGCCCTGAGCCAAGGAGGTGGACCCCACTCCCCCGAGCAGCCATGGCCTGTCCCCTCTTCTCCTCGGTAACTCCTGGTTCATGTCACTGTGTGAGAAGGTCTCAGCCACCCAGCTGCCCACACCTGGTCCCCAAACCCAACCTCGGCCCTTCCCAAGCCCCGGCCCTGTATGTCCCTTCCTGTGACAGGCCTCTCCCAGAGCCCAGGGGTGTGTGGGGTTCTGGGGAATAGGGCCTGGGGTGCGTTGGAAGACACGCCTGATCCAGAAAGGCCCCCGGGGGCATGTCTCGGGTCATCGTCAGCCTGATCCGAGCCAACGCAAGACACGTTTCTGGGGCCCTGGGGGGGTCACCCGCTTGAGGCCAGGGTCTGGCGGACTGGCTGGACTTCGAAATGGATTTAGTCTTGGCCATATTCAAGAGCACTGCGGCCAATAGACAGGCCCTTGAACCCCCAGCATGCAGACCAGCAGGGCGGTCCCGAGGGCCCCGGGCAGCCTTGAGGCAACAGTAGGAAGTGGGCCCGTCAGTTGGGGCGGGCGACATGGCCTCCACGGCCCGGGCACTTCCTGCGACTAGGAGACGAGGCATTCTAGAACCCGCCTCCTGCTCCTAGTGCCCCTGACTCACGGTGTGAGGGGCAGCGAGGGCGCTTACTTCCCAGGGCGGCTCTGTCGCTGGGCCGTTGAGTTGGCTCAAAGATCTCATCTTGTTAGCCTGGGTCTGCCCCTCAGGGGCTTTCCGACTCCTAATTTGTTCACCTACTTGCTCCTCTTCGTCTCCAAATTCAATAAGCTGTCCTGGCCTTGACCCCAGCGGTAAAGAAAACACCAGCTGGGCCATGGACTCCCTCCCTCCCAGGTAAGGTCGGTTCAGCCAGTCTCTCATTACGGTGGAACCAGCTCATCAGAAGGGCCTCTAGCCACTTCCGGACACGCCCCCAAACGTGCACGTCACACGTGGGGACCCAGTCCGGGTCTGTCCAGCCAGAAAAACGAGCACACGGGGGGGTTGAGAAGCCACCAGAAAGGTCACATAGAATGTTTATTACATAGAAAAGAGGGAAAGGAAGAAAAGGTTTCTAAAGTCGTATTTCCAGGATTTAAAAAAACACGGATTCGGAATGCCGAAGAATTGCCATGCTTGGTGTATTTATAATAGGAATATATAAATATGTACACGGAGCTATGTACACAGGTTTCTATCGTCATGCACGCGATCTTCCATTACGTGTACGGCAATGGCGTTTGGGCTATAACTTCAGAAGCTGGCGGGGCGCTGGGGAAGTCGGGGCCTGGCTCCGCGCCTCGAGGGGTGCAGGGCCCCGGGCAGCTGCGGGATGGCCTGCCAGGGCCTCCGTCCTGAGGACACGGGAAAGGCGACGTGCAGGCCTGGGCCCAGGCCGCAAGTCCGGAAGCTTCCCTAGGTCCACAACCTTAGACTTTCTCCCTTTCGTGGAACCGAGGAAGGCTCCCGTCCGTGGAATGGGCTGGAAAACCCAGTCGACAGGCTGGGATCCCAGGGGAAATTGCTGTGGGGGGTGAGGGGGGGTGAAGCCGCTGTGGGTCTGGGCAGAAGTAGAACAAAAAAGCCCCGGGACACCGGGCAGTGGGCGTTGCCAGAGGATAACAGAAATGTACAGAGATTCGCTTCACAGGAGGGAGAGACCCAAACAGTCAATCACATATCAAAAACCACAAAGCTGCACACAACACTCATCCAGATATAAACTCGGCGAATACGCACAGAACCAGGCTTGTTTTAAGTATGTTGTTTTAAAAAATTTGGCACCAGGTACAACGGCCTGTCACTCGGCCTGGGCAAAGGGCTGGCCAAGCGTTCCCACGGAGTAACCAGGCCAGTTACGGCCACCATCGCCCGCTCCCCGGTGGCGGTGACCCAGAAACGTGTCCCTCCCACACGCCAGACTCGGGGGACGACACAGGGGGGTGTGGGGGGTGGCACCGAGCCGTGGGGCCCCGGGGGTGGGGGGAAGAGCTCTGAGCCCAGGGCCCTGCAGATGGAGGGAGCTGTGCACTTCAGGGCCCTGGGTGGTATCCCCTGCCGGAGCCAGGCTGGAGGGCTGGTGTGAGGAGTCCCCATGCAGATGTTAATGCCCCGGCCCGAGTCCCCACACAGTCCTGTCCTCACCCCGCAGCCAAGGGGGCTGTGAGCATGTGTGGGAAGCGGGATGTGCACACGCCTGTGTCTCTCCTCCACCCCTGCAACAGCGGCCCGGGCTGGACTGTGGGTGGCTGGCATTTTGGCAAATCCAGGCAGGAAGGGGGAGGGGCTGGGGACTAAATCCAAGGAGAGAGACGACTCGTACTGGGAGCTCAGGACACGTACACGTGTGAGCCGGTCCTCCGCCTGCCACCGTGACAGGGTCGCCAGGGGATGGCAGGACCGAGGGTCACCCGGGCTGGGCTCATCTGCCAACCCCTCGTCTTGGACAGAAAAGGGAACGGCGCTGGCTGCCTAACCCCTCCTTGTCTCCAACATACAGATGGTCAAACTGAGGCACGAGCCAGGAGGAAGCTGGAAGTCACCCTGAAGGCGCCGCACACATCAGCACTGGGAGGGTCCTGGGTGGCTTGCACGCCTATGATCCCATGAGCATTCCAAGCTCTAGGAGCTCAACAGGTGAAGAATGTGATCGTCCACTGCTCAGGCCACTCCCAGCCTCCCTTCCCATGGCCCGGCCTCCTCGCCTCCCCGACACACACGGCGCCCTCCGCGGGGAGACGCCCCCCTCCTGCCTCCACCCACCTTGCTGTTCCCCTCATGAGAGTGGAAGGGCAGGGCGAGGCGACCAGGGTGCCGCTCACTGGGAGACCCCGTCAGTCCACGCCAGCGTCCACTGAGGGCTCTCTGGACACACAAATGCAGAACAGGGAACCCCGCCTTCCAGAACCGCCTGTCACCAGCACAGGGGGACCATCGAGAAGGAACCCCTTCTGGGTCTGATGTCTGGGTCCCTGTTCTTCCCAGGGAAATGGTGACCATGTGGCTTCCTCCACGTGTCCTGCTCTACTTTCTTACAGCGTCCCTGTGAGGCCGAAGTCACGGCCATGCCTGTGGGGTGTGGCGGATCAGAGCGCCCAGAGCCCCCGGGGTGGGGACAGCGGGGACCTGGCCCTCCGTGATAGGACCTGGCAGATTCCCGCACAGTCGTCGGCGGGGCTGACACGCGGCTCTGGGGCGGCGCAGGGAAGGCATCTTGCTCCCCGTCCCTTTATATGCCCCCTCAAGTGCAGCCAGGGCAGGGGGCGGCTGGAGCGTGTCAGCCCTGCCCTGCAGCGGCTGGAGGGGTGCAGGGACTGGGGCCCGACACCCCCTGCCCCTCCTGTTCCCACGGGGCCCGGGCCTCCCAGCCTGAGGTCCTCGGCTCTAACACGGACTCGGAGCCCGACAGTCTCCATCACGCACAGGACACTCTGGGCACCGGCGGCTCCTTCACGCCCCGGGAACTGCCGCTCCGGCCCGAGGCCACCGCGAGGCCCCAGGTATGTCTCTGCATGCCTGTGACCGCCGCCCGACACCATGGCTGGGGGGCGTCCCACAGAAGCGTGAGCCCAGGACCCCTGGGCCTCGCCCAGCGCCGTGGCGCCTGCTCACGGGAACCCTACTTTCCAGCTCGCTGCTCTGTAACAAAGCGGCTGAACTTCCAACGGCCGGAGCGACCTCAGACCCCTTGGAGGACACTGGCCACTGTCCCCCCTCTGAAGACGGTAACACTCAGGCCACAGTGAGCTGCTCCCTGGTGAGGCGATCTTCACAGATTCTCCAGTTTGGAAGCAATTGGCCGAGGAGGGGCGCCTGCGGGGGTGGTGTCCAGGGGAACGGCCTTCCGAGCCCATCAAGCCCTGGATTAGCCCCCTCCAGGGCTCAGGGTGACACCTGTCACTCAGGAAACCCCTGCCTGTGTCTGGACCGCCACCAAACATCCCACACCGACTGCTCTCTCCTCTCCGCCCCTCAGCGGCCCGAAGACAAGGCACAGGGCTCCCACGCGTGGGGCCGCGCTCAGCCGGAGAGCTGTCCCTTCTCTGCCGCGGCCTCCTGGGGGGCAGCCGGCAGCGACCTGCTCTCTTCCTGGCCCGGATGACACCGTCTTCACACACCGAAAGGTTCTCACGCCTTGAAAACACACAGATTGCAAACACGGAGTGGCAGCAGAGGCTGGTGGGGCTGGGAGGGAGAGGACAGGCAGACAGACACCGCCAGGGGCTCAGAAAGTGCAGGGGGCCCAGGCGGCCACAGGGGAGGGCGGGGAGCTGGTCAAAGCCAAGCAGCAGGCAGCGGGGCATGATCGGGCTGGGGCCAGAGAGCCCGCCTCCGAGTGGGGGCCCGGGGAGCTAGGGAGGGGCTGCGGGGGGGTTTGGTTTCTCCATGGGGGCCGGGAGTGGCCCACTCCCCGGGGAGCCCCAGGCCCGCAAACAGCTTGGGGCCAGACCCACAATGTCACGATTCCCGGGGGATGAAAACAGACACGCGGCAGTTCACCTGGTCCCGTGACCTCGGATCTCCTTTCTCTTAACCTCCGATCAACACTCGACCCGCGGTGGCCTGAACAACTTCCGTGAGCTCCTGCCCGCCCGCCCCCCACAGGTCCCTGACGGTCACACAGGCACCGTAAAGGCCCCACTGTCCCTTTGCAGGAGGAGGAATTTCTGTTGCAACAGCCATGTCTCCTGTGCCTCGTGTGCACAGGGGTTTTCAGACAGAAGTGCACGACTCCTGCGGTTTTCTTTTTTTGCCGCCCTCTGTCCCCAAATGCCCCTGAATGGCAAGCTTTCCTCCGTGACTTACTGAGGCCCAAGTCGGACCCGCACCGAGTACGGGGAGGCTACCTTTTGGTCAGACTGTTCATGTGTCTGCGCAGCAGCCCTGCGCTGGGCGGCGGGGAGCTGCTCCGGGCAGTGAAGGTCCCTCGTTCTGTGTCAGATCCAGGTTTTCTGAGTCCCGAGGCCTGTCCAGCCCCGAGGATTTCCGAAGGGCCAGAAGGGGCGTTAGGAAGGACAGGAATGCTTCCGGCCGGCTCGCGCACACGTCTGCGCGGGGCCTCTGTGGATGGACACCGGCCACGCTAGCAGATGTGCCGGGGGATGGGGTCACTGGCCTCCTTCCAGGGAAACAGAGGTCGAAACACACCCAGGCCCGGAGATTTCAAGGGCGAGGAAGGGGGTGGGCTGCAGTTAAGGGCGGGCAGGGGCAGGAGACACCGCAGGCCTGTCCACGTCGGGCTGGGATGTGCGTCCTCACCCTCACCCCTGCTGTGCCCCTTTCCCCCCCACCAGGACCACAGCGCGGACGCCCAGACAGGGGCTGGGGACCCAGGGGAAGCGTGTGCCACGTCCTGGCCCTCGCCGAGCCCTGCGGCTCCGGCCCCTGCGGCCCCGGCCCTTGCTGGGGGCGAAGAGCCGTGCGAGGCAGGGGTGAGCCCAGTATGCCAGCCTCGCTGTCGGCAATCCAGACCTCACCCCTACCCCACTTGAGATGCTTGTTTTCCTGGAGCCGGGGAAGGGGCGGCAGCCTCACCGCCGGCCAAGAAGAGCAGATGTGTTTTCAAAATAAAAAAATTTTTTTAAATCGCCCCCGCTTGGCGCTGCAAACCCAGGAAAGAGCAGAAGAGAATGTGAAGGGTCCCTGTGCTTGCCGCTGCCTGTGCGGCCCTCGCGGACCACCCTGGAGTTCCTGGTGGCTCCTTGGGGCTCACAGCTGCTGTGGGATGCCCTGTTCCTTGTAGCCTGTGAGGAAGAAGCAGAAGAGAGACGGTGAGATGTTAGCTGCCTTCAGGATTTCTGGAATACGTTCGTGAGGCCTTATTCTCACTGAGGTAGAAACGACTGCTATGCTCGGGGCTGGGGGTGGGGGGCGGGGTTCCAACTTTTCCCAGGGCATGCGCTTTTTAATGGGAAACTAAAGGAAGGATGGAGAGCCCAGGAAATTTGGGTTTAGTGGGGGTATGGGAGCGGAGGGTGTCTGGGTGGGGGCGGCAAGGTACCCAACGTCCCCGAAAGCCACTGCACAAAAGATGGCCTGGTGTGACTTCTGAGGCAGAGCCGTGGGAGGAAGTGCCAGTGCGACGGGCACCTGGGAACGTGTGGATGGATGGGACAGAAAGCAACAGGGAAGACGGGACACAGAAGACCGTCACCGCATGTGTGAGCTCAAGCAGCCGGATGTCTGAGACACAGACAGGGGGACGGCGGGGGGTGGGGGGTGCTCTGAGCCTTTAAAACCCTGTTGATCATTTTGAGGCCATTGGGAATATCCAGCCACTGGAATTTGCTGTGAGCTGGTCACTCAGCCCTAGAGGAAGCTTCTATGGACTTAACTACTTTTTTTCTCGAGTTCCCAAATTATTCACTGATTTTGAGTCCTAATTATGGAGGGCGGGGGGGAGCCGGTGTGGGCATCGCGGGTCTCGGTACACCAGGCCCTCGATATTTGTCTATGTTTCAACATTTTCCAAAGCAGAAAGCTAAGACTCCAAACAAAAAGAAAACCAAAGCAAACCCCAGAATACACAAAAAATGGAAAAATAAATACAAATAGATTTAAAAAAAAAAAAAAGAAAGAAAACCTGATGGCCAGGTTGCAGGGGAGGGGCAGGGAGCGTCTGTGTTGGGGGGCGGTGAGCGCGGTGGTGGGCGCCCATCAGCAGACTCACCTTGAGAAACTTGGGGGCAACACAGGGATGTGAGGCCGCAGGAGGGAGCGGAGAGAAAGAGAGAGAGAAAACAGGGTAAAAATGGAGGCCCCAGGGACTGGCTGAAGTATAAGGAGGAGCAGATGTGGAAGGGCTGTGCCTGGGTCCAGGGACCAGCAGATGTGTGCTGGGCTGCAGGGGCTCATGGGAGACTCCCAGGGGGGCCACCCGCAGCCCCCCAGCTCAGCCAAGCCCACTCCTCCCTCCAGGACCACCCCTTACCCCCTCACTCTTTCCAGACTAAAGATTGGGAAGTGACCCATCCCAGCCCCAGCCAGGCTCTGCCTGAGCCGTGCGGTCACCCTTTATGGGGACAGGAGCCACATACAGAAAGCCTGGTGCCTGGGGAAAGCCCGAGGCAGGGCAACGGCCAACAGACTGTTGTGGAGACATTCCAGATCGGCCGGCCACGTGGCTGTGGCGGTCCAAAGCCTAGGATCGAGGACATGTGACACTTGTCGGCAGGAAGCGTCCTGAATCCGATTCGCACGGGTACCGCGGCAGAAAGAGAGTGGCGGAGAACCGCCGAGGATCTGTGGATCCGTGACCCCGACAGGCTGCTCTTCATCGTGATTCACATCAGCAGAGCCACGCTCCTAAGTCTTTGGTTTTAACTTCTGCTTAGATCTGGGTTTGGCCTGATGCTCCTCTTAGCGGTGTTTGCTGGTGGTGCGCTCGCTGACGGCACCGTGGACAGGACCGCGTGAAGGGCACCCTGTTCTGCTCCACAGAGACGTCCCCTTCTTTTTTGCGGGAAGGGGCGGGATGACACCGGAAAGTACAGCCCCCACGCACCTGTCAGCTGGGCAGACAAGTTGACAGTGGTCCTCCCTTCAAAGTCTCCATCCTGGGGTACACACACCCCCCCCCAAGCCCACATCTCAAGAGTGGCAACCACGTGTCCTTCCAGAGCGGGTTTACTTCCTGGGACAGGCGGAAGGCACCTGCTGAGGCGGGTGGCTGAGGCGGGCGGGTGGGTGGGGTTAGCGGGCAGGGGTGAGGCGGGGCGGGTTTTCTCCTGCAGCCGAGTCTAAAGAGTTGAGCGCAAAAAGAGCGTCCCAGAGCCGGCGTGGGGACATCCACGCTGTGAAGGCCTAGGGCGGGATGGGAATGGGCTTCTCCCACTGCTATGCCGTGAGAGCCGCCGGCCCGGCCATGGGACGGGGGTTTCCGGCTAAGACCACAGTCTGGGGTGATGGAAAGAGAGGATGTGCCCAGGTCCCGCTGACGCCATTTTACTTCTCAGGGTCCATGCTTCCTCATCAAGGACATGATCTGGGGGACCCTTTTGATTACGTCTAAGATATAGACCTTGGGGTTCCTGGGTTTTAAAGGTGACTAAGATAAAAATAACCCAAAAGCTCTAGGGATTAGGCACCAACTCACTTGAGACGGGCCGGTGACATGACTCGTTCCACTTCAGCAGAAAGTTTCCTTCCTAAATGCCCAAGTGCCCGGGTAGACATCGGGGTGATGGCGAAGGAGGCAGTCAAAGGGGTCAGGCTTTGCCACTGAGGCTGAGGACAGTGCCACCCGTGAGTGGCTTTGTTGTGTGGGGGACACAGGAGGAGCCTGGGGTGCGAGGAGAAGGGCAAAGCGGCGCCTGTGGAGACACAGTCCTTGATCTCGAGAATCCGCGGCCCAACAAGGGGGACAGAGTGGGCGGAAACACAGCGAACACGCATGGGGGCCCCTGGAGGCATGTGTGGCTGCTTTAAGGCACATGCGGTGTTTGTTCTGGGGTCTTGCTAGGTGATTATTTATATTGTTTAATCCTTTAGCTTTTTGGTGCGATGGAATTTCACATTTTTGAAAATTTGCAAAAATAGTACAAAAACATTCCTATGGTTTTCCTGAGCCACGTTTTCCCAATGTTAGCCTCATTCATAACCGCAGGGCAGTTATCAGGGCAGTAGTATGCGACCCGAGGAATTTGTTCAGTTTTCACGAACTGGTCTCCTCATGCCCTTTGGTGACCCAAGGACCCAACGCGGAGGCATGGATTGCATGGAGTGGCTACGTCCCTTTAGCCTAACCCATCCAATCTGGAAGTTCTTCAGTCTGTCTTCCGGAGCCGAAATCAAGAGGCTCAAGGGACTGAGCCACTCGGGCACTCGGAGAACAGCTCATTTTAAATTAAAAAGTGTAAAAGAGAGTTCCCCTCTTGCACACATTACAAGTAAATTGGCTTTATGTCAACTCTGCTCCAAAGGGCAATGGCCGAAGTTACGGCCAAGGAAGCTAAACGGAAGCACAGACTCAGATTTTAAGGGTTGCCTTTTCTCGTTTCAAGGTCAACAACAGCCATTCCCCCAAGTGGTGACCCGGTGCATGGACGGAGGACGATGCCCTTCTCTCACTGGGGGTTTTTGTCACCAGAAAGCGCTTATTGAGTATCTAGTTGCAAAAGGTGATTTCAACTACGTTCTACAAAGGGAAAAAACGTAATCACGACATCCAAAGGAGATCCTGAAAGTAATTAAAACTCCATATATTTCTAGACATGGAAATGCAAAAAAAAAAAAAAAAGCAAAATTTAAAAATGAATGATATCCGTAAAATAATCCAAATTTCAAAAACTGGATAAGCATACGTTTGAACATATTTCATAAGGGCTCTGGAAAGATGAGCCAAATGTTGCCAGTGGTGGCTTTGGAATATCTTTAAATATTTCCTTACTCGTGCTATTTTTTTCACTTTTCTTTATTTTCTGCGGTTCCTTTTTTTTTTTTTTTTTTACAGTAATGAGGCAGTGGTTTCATGTTTAGAGAACATTAATCCATTTTCATTTTCCTGAAAAAATTTCCCCTGAGGATGTTTTGGAGTTTTGAGGAATATTAGTTACTAGGATTACTAACACCCTTCCATATAAAACTTTTTTTTAAAATTACCATGGACATCTTTGCAACAAAGTCACAAACATGAGGAGGTTTCTTTGTGTTCCTACCGTGTGTGTGTGTGTGTGTGTGTGTGTGTGTGTGTGTGTGTGTTCCTACCCTTAGGGGATATTTATAAAACCATCGGAGGTACTCCAAAGCTTTCTTAAATGAAACAAAATGGCTCCCTCCACATCTCGACCCCATGTGAAATTTCAGTAGACCTTTTTCTGCTCTGTCCAAACTACGACAGGAAAAGCCTAGAGCTTACATCACATCGTGCTGTTCTGCACTCATGAGAATTCCTTAATGCACCGAGAGAGGTTGGCCTCAAAGAGATCTCTCCTCTACCTGGCCAAAACTGTATGATTAGAAAGTTCAGGAAAACGCTTCAGAAGAGCAGATGTTGGGTGTTACCGCCTCAACCCTCAGTCAATTTTTGGCAAGTAGTTTTTGTGGTTTCTTTAAAAGTTGTTTTGGAAGATCTCTTTTTATTGTTGTGAGTGGTCTTAGTTTTTTGTGTATGTGGGAGGGGTTATCACTTATTTACTTATTTATTTTTCAAATACATATTTTTATTATTATTTATTTTTCAAATAAATATTTTTCAAAATATATATTTTTTCAGGAATAGAACTTAGTGATTCGGGGCGCCTGGGTGGCTTAGTCGGTTAAGCGTCCGACTTTCACTTAGGTCATGATCTCGCAGTTTGTGGGTTCAAGCCCCGCGTCGGGCTCTGTGCTGACTGCCAGCTCGGAGCCTGGAGCCTGTTTCAGAGTCTGTGACTCCCTCTCTCTCTGACCCTCCCCTGCTCACGCTGTCTCTCTCTCTCTCCTAGAAATAAAAATATTAAAAAAAAAAAAAGAACTTAGTGATTCATCACTTACATATAACACCCAGTGCTCATCCCAACCAGTGTCCTTCTTCGTACCTATCACCCCTTCCCTCAACCCAACGCCCCACCAGCAACCCTCAGTTTGTTCTCTGTATTTAAGAGTCTCTTATGGCTTCTTTCCTTCTCTGTTTTTATATCATTTTTGCTTTCCTTTCCCTTATGTTCATCTGTTTTGTATCTTAAATTCCACACGAGTGGAATCATATATTTGTTTCTCTGACTTATTTCGCTTAGCATTATACAACCTAGCTCCATCTATGTTGTTGCAAATGGCAAGATTTAATTTTTTTTTTTAATATTTTTTATTTATTTCTAGGAGAGAGAGAGAGAGACAGCGTGAGCAGGGGAGGGTCAGAGAGAGAGGGAGTCACAGACCGAAACAGCCTCCAGGCTCCGAGCTGGCAGTTAGCACAGAGCCCGACGCAGGGCTCGAGCCCACGAACCGCGAGATCATGACCCAAGCGAAAGTCAGATGCTCAACCGACTAAGCCACCCAGGCGCCCCAAGATTTAATTCTTTTTGGATCGCCAAGTAATACTCCATTGTATATATACCACATGTTCTTTATCCATTCCTCTGTTGATGGACATTTGGGCTCTTTCCATACTTTAGCTCTTGTCGATAGTGCTGCTATAAACACTGGGGTGCGTTTGCCCCTTTGAATCAGCGTTTCTCTATCCTTTGGATAAACACCTAGTAGTACAATTGCTGGGTTGTGGGGTAGTTCTAGATTTTTAATTTTTGAGGAACCTCCATACTGTTTTCCATAGTGACTGCATCAGTTGCATTCCCACCAACGGCGCACGAGGGTCCCCCTTTCTCCACATCCTCGCCACCACCTGTTGTCGCCTGAATTGTTCATTCTAGCCATTCTGATAGGTTTTAGGTGGTGTCTCATTGTGGTTTTGGTTTGTATTTCCCTGATGTTGAGTGATGTTGAGCATTTTTTTCATGTGTCTGTTAGCCATCTGGATGTCTTCTTTGGAAAACTGTCTATTCATGTCTTTCACCCATTTCTTCACTGGATTATTTGGTTTTTAGGTGTTGAGTTAGATAAATTCTCTATAGATTTTGGATACTAACCTTTTATCTGATATGTTGCTTGCAAATATCTTCTCCCATTCCACTGGTTGCCTTTAGTTTTGCTGATTGTTTCCTTCACTATGCTGAAGCTTTTTATGTTGACGAGGTCCCAATAGTTCATTTTTGCTTTTGTTTCCCTTGCCTCTGGAGACATGTCAATGTCAAGTAAGACGTCGCTGTGGTCAAGGTCAAAGAGATTGTTGCCTGCTTTCTCCTCTAGGATTCTGATGGCTTCCTGTCTTACATTTAGGTTTCTCATCCAGTCTGAATTGATTTTTGTGTGTGGCGTAAGAAAGTGGTCCAGGTTCATTTTTCTGCATGTCGCTGTCCAGTTTTCCCAGCACCACTTGCTGAAGAGACTGTCTTTATTCCATTGGATAGTCTTTGCTGCTTTGTCAAAGATTAGTTGGCCATATGTTTGTGGGTCCATTTCTGGGTTCTCTGTTCTGTTCCACTGATCTGTCTGTTTTTGTGCCAGTGCCATACTGTCTTGATGATTACAGCTTTGTAATACAGCTTGAAGTCCAGGATTGTGATGCCTCCTGCTTCAGTTTTCTTTCTCAAGATTGCTTTGGCTATTCAGGGTCTTTTCTGGTTCCATACACATTTTAGGACTGTTCTAGCTCTGTGAACAATGCTGGTGTTATTTTGATAAGGATTGCATCGAATGTACAGATCGTTTTGGGTAGTGTTGACATTTTAACAGTATTTGTTCTTCCAATCCATGAACATGGAGTGCTTTTCCTTTTTTGTGTGTGTGTCGTCTTCAATTTCTTTCATAAGCTTTCTATAGTTTCCGGTGTGTAGATTTTTCACCTCTTTGATTAGGTTTATCCCTAAGTATATCGCTAGGTTATTTTTTAAATGTTAATCAAGCCAGTTCGGTAAGCTTGACTCAGGAACATTAAGCACTTGCAAAAAACAGTGTTGTGTCTGAATCAAGTTTGTGCCAAATGGTGGGCAAGGATTCACACAACACAATGAACGAAGTTTAGATCCAAAGAAGGAGAAAAATCATGCTGCCTGGCTGTAAAACAAAACACATGCCGCAGCTACAGGGCTTCCCATGGGGAAAGATGCCAAGCAGGCCTTCCTTCTTTCTGGAAACTGCTGGACGGAGACAGGGGATGCCAGGCACAGCGGACCTCAGCTGGTGAGGGCCACGCCCTGGCTACTCAGGGTCGTCGGGGACGGTTTCCCTGATAAAGGGGATGCCCGATGCGTCTGAGCTGAACAGAAGCTCCGTTGTTCTTGTTCACACCCTCCAGCTCTGGTCTTTGCCTGTCTGCACTCAGGATTCCCTGCAGGCGTTGGGCCAGGCACGTGGGGAGGGTCCCCGTGTGCCCGGTGGCCAGTGACGGGGACACAGGTGAACCCTCTGGAGCATCAGGCTCTGGGGAGGGGCAGACCTGCCTGTTGAGCGTCCCTGCCCCACGGGATCACAACTGCCAAGACCATTTGACTCCCGCCCCCTCCTCCAAATCCCAGCCCAGCTCCCCCCCCCCCGCCCCAGAAAGCGTGGCGTTGATGGCTACTCACTGGCGAGGATGACCATGTCCATGCCCCAGAAGATGCTCATGATCCAGCCCACCATGACAATGGCCGTGAGGGTCTGGATGAGGGCCGCTGCAATGTTCAGCCAGAAGACACAGCACACGTGCCTGTCCGGGAGGTCAGTACGCGCTCCGCACAGCACGGCGAAGGCTGAGACGAACGTCCCTGTGAGAGGCCAGAGGGGACAGCTTTCTGAGGGTGCCAGGGGACATGGTAGCTGGTGTGCTTGTGGCCGGCCCGGGGCCCAGTGCCCCCCCACCCCCTGTGTGCAGTCCTGGGGCCATGACAAACCACCCCGCCACTGTGCAGCTACATGCGCCATCGGCAGGGTCAGCGGGCAGTGGTGGAGAAAACACCAACTGTGTGTGGCGAAGCTGTAAGACCTAACAGATCTCACGGGGGTCGGGGGGGAAGAACATGGAAGCCACCCAAGGAGGTACATTCAGGAGTGACCCCCCACACATGTGCCAACTGCTGAGGGACGGGAGCTGAGGCCCCAGGTGCCTGCAGGGTGGAGAGAGTGCACGCCAGGGCCCACCTTTTAGAGCCCCTTCCCCGACAGGGTTCCCCTGGGCACCCCAGACCCGCGAGTGGGGGAGGGAACAGGAAGCCTGAGATGTACTGAACATCCACAAGGCACAGGGCAACGTTGTGTGCATGTCCAGGTCCCTTAGCGGGTGTGACTTCCCAGATCCCTAAGGGAAATGTCGCGATGAGGATGACGTTTACCTGGAGTGAGGCTGTCTTTCTACTGGGCCCTGAGTCTCACGGTGGCCCTAAGGACAGCTGGCCACCCCCCGTCTCCATCAGCCACCCATCACGGCGGCCCCACGGGACAGCTGGGACAAGTCACCACCACCTCCGGGCCTTCGAGCAGCACAGGTACGTCCTCTTACGGTTCGGGAGGTGGGAACGTCCTCAGGGCTGGGTCCTTCTGGGGACTCTGCCACGTTTAGGGGGTCCCGGGCCCTCCTGCACCACCCAGCCAGCACCCGATCTCTCCCCTGCGACCTCTGCTCCCACCCCTTCACCTGGCTCCCTTCACCCTCACCCTCCCGCCTCCCTTTCGTAAAGACCCTGTGATGACACTGACCATCCAGGGACACCCCCCCCCATCACAGGTCATTCCCGTAGTCACGTCCGCAGAGCCGCCCATACTGCGAGAGGGAACACGTTCCCCGGTTCTGGGGGGCAGGGCGTGCAGGGCGTTATTCCGCCTCCCGCACTAAGCAGTGTGGTTACCAGGTGTGCCCGAGCTTCGACACCTGCCGCCCCCGAGAGACTGCCCACTCCACCCCCCCCGCCCCGGGGGCCAGCTCATTCCTGGGTTAGTGACGGACGTTCACCTGCAAACCAGCCAGCCCACAGCCCACATGCCAACCCCTCCCTCACGGGCTCTCACGCCCCCGGCCAGTAGCCCAGTAGCCCCGCCGGGTCGCTCTGCCGATACCCCAGGGCCAGCCCTAGGCCTGCTCACCCTGCCCCGCCCCTTCCCTGGAAACCCCAATCAAGGCCCACATTTGGCCATGAACTCCGCCTCTTGACCATCTCTGGTGCCTCCACATGTGGACTCCCCGAAGCACTGCATGTCCCCTCCCCCTGGGATTGTGACAAGCCATCGCTCCAATGGCTGCCATTTCCTGATCTGATGGCCTCATCTAAACAATAACAAAACTTACATTTTATTTATATACCTGAGGAGAGAGGAGCAGTGAAAGAGAGAGAGAGAGAAGATCATAAGCAGGCCTCAAAGTGGGGCTCAATCCCATGACCCCGGGATTATGACCAGAGACAAAATCCAGAGTTGGACACTCAACTGACTGAGCCACCAGGCACCCCTAAAACCTACATTTTAAAGTGCACCTGAAGGGGCGCCTGGGTGGCTCAGTCCATTAAGTGTCCAACTTTGGCTCAGGTCATGATCTCACAGTTCGTGGGTTTGAGCCCCGTGTTGGACTCTGTGCTGCCAGCTCAGAGCCTGGAGCCTGCTTCAGATTCTGTGTCTCCCTCTCTCTCTGCCCCTCCCCTGCTCATGCTCTGTCTCTTTCTCTCTAAAATAAAAATAAACATTAAAAAAATTTTTTAATGAATAAAAAATAAAGTGCATCTTTGAAAAAAAAAAAAAAACCACCTTGGTGGCTCTTGGTATTGGCTCAGGTCACGATCTCACAGTTTGTGAGTTCAAGCCCTGAGTCAGGCTTTGCGCTGACAGCTCAGAGGGTGCTTAAGACCCTCTCTCTCTCTGCCCCTCTTCTGCACTTTCTCACTCACTCACTCTCGCCCTCTCTCTCAAAATAAATAAATAAACTTAAAAAAATAATAAAGAGGATCCACACACACTCGGGACCCAAGTATCCTGCTCAAGGCCACAGCACCAGCAGGCGCTGACCGTGCGACCATCTGACGCCAGTGCCGTGTCCCTGCTGAGCCCCCCGCCTCGAAGCCGGGGGTGACCTGCGGGTCATTTGGGAAACAAGCCAAGAGACCAGTGAGCTCCTTCACTCGCCTCCTCCTCACGGTCCCTGCTCCTCGGAAAGCTGCCCAGGGGTCTGTTCTCCTCCCCCTCTGCACTCTGGCTTCTGACCCGTCCCTGCCCGACCTCGGTGGCCCCCACTGGCTTCCCGAGGTGGCCTTTCCCACCACCCAGCCCCTGGTGCCTCAGATGTAAGGCTGACCCCTGGGGCCACGTGCTGATTCCTGATTCCCACCCTGTCCACCCCCCTCCTCGTAACAACTGCCACTGACCGTGCTTCTGCCTCCTGGGGGCTGACAGTCCCTCTGGGACCCCAGGTGGCAGCCCATTCGCCTTACTGTCCCCAGCCCCCCCACATAGCACCTGAATACGGAAGGTGGAACTGGAGGATCCAAATGCACCCAGCGTTCCGTGCGTGCTCAGACCACCTGCATTGCATCCTATTTGCACCTGGAGGGAGTGATGTCACTGAGATGGTGACAGAGGTCCTTGCTGACGTCACTCCCCTTCCCAAAAAGGACAGCCAACAAGTATTTGTGAGCAAAACACCGAGAGACTCCGGGAACAGGTAGGTGAGGCTGAAGCACGCCCTGAACCGCAGAGACCAACACAGGCCACGTGAGATGGACACAGGCAGCGGCCACACCCTGACTCCCCCCACCCCCGTCCCTTTCCTGAGCCAGCGTGCCACCACCCAGAGGGCTCCCTCGAGTCCCTTCTGGGGGCCCTCACTCTGATCTCACTCCACAGGGGCCGTAGGCAAATCTCCAGCTCTGAGAGGGGTGGGGGCGACCTGGGGCCCCCAGTACGGATCTAGGGACACGCAGGTCACACCCGCAGGGCCCACGTTGCAACCCCAACAGTGGCTTCGATCGCAGGCAGCCCCAAGTCGGTGACGCATTCTCACCGGGGAACTCGGTGCAGAATCGGCTTGGCTTGATGTGGATCCTCAAACAAGGGATTCTACTGGCCTTACAGCCTGGCTCACTGGCGCCCAGGGAGGAAACGGAGTCCTAGTGCCACCTGCTGTGCAGAGAGAGCAGGAAGGGAGGCCCAGCAACACTCCCCTCCCAGCACAGAGGCAGGTGGGTAGGCTAATCCCCTCCCCCCGGGGCAAAGCCAGTGTCCAATGTGGAGGGTCTCCCTGCTACGCACAGGCAAGGGGATCCATCCACGGCCAAGCCTGAGGGCGGCTCCCAGCCCCTCCCCGTGGAGAGGGTGTTTGGGAAACAGAGCCACTCCGGCCACCCCACCTGTTGCGCGCTCAGCGCCATCTGACCAGAAGCACCGGGGAAGCACAGCCGGAAGCACTGCAGGGGAGCTCCCGCCGGCACCAGGGCAAAGCCAACAGAGCAAAGCCTGTGCACTTGCTCAGACAGGGCACCAGGGTCAGGGGTCGGCCTGAGATAAGACCACAAGGAATGCATTGTGCTGGCGTTAGAGCTGCTTCTCCTGCCGCACGGGGCAGGGAAGCCGATTCGTAGCCCTGCTCACTGTGGGACACCGCGTCCAGCCTGCCCGGCCAGGAGACCTCGCCAGAGCACACGGGACCCTGCGCAGCCCATCCAACAGCCCAGCTTGCGGTCGCGCCTGAACAGAGAGCACAGCCTGTGGCTTTCTCTGTCTTCGAGGCACAGCTGGTGACCTCCCCTGACCGGGGAACCCTGCGAAGAAGAACAAAGTGAGAAGCGTCACACTTGCTGATCTCACGCTGACTGTAAAACTACAGTAGTCAAATCAATATGGTACCGGCATAAAAACGGACCAGTGGAACAGAGCTGAGAGCCCAGAAATGAGCCCAGGTGTAGAAAGTCAGCTAATCTTCGACAAGGGAGCCAAGAATGCTCTACGGAGAGAAGACAGTCTCTTCAATAAATGGCACTGGGGTAACTGGATGGTCGCATGGAAAAAGGTGAGACTAGACCCCTACCTCACACCACTCACAGAGATTAACTTGAAATGGATCAACGACTTAAATATAAGACCTGAAACCATGAAACTTCCAGAAGGAAACAGACTCAGAGCTCTCTGAGGCGGGTCTTGGTCACGGTCTCTTGGAGAGGACACACGCTGAAGCAACTAACGCAAAAATAACCACGGGGGCTACACCCAGCGAAAAGGCTTCTGTGCAGCAAAGGGAAGCATCAACAAAGCGGAGAGACCCCCTGTGGGATGGGAGAAACTATGTGCAGACCATACCTTCGATCAGGGGTTAATCTCCAAAATACATAAAGAACTCCTACGACTCAATAGCAGAAAAACAGGGGCGCCTGCGTGGCTCAGTCGGGTAAGCATCTGACTTCGGCTCAGGTCTTGATCTCATAGTCTGTGGGTTTGGGCCCTGCGTCAGGCTCTGTGCTCACAGCTTGGAGCCTGGAGCCTGCTTCCGATTCTGTGTCTCCCTTGCTCTCTCAGCCCCTCCCCCACTCGCTCGTGTGCACAACCCCCCCCCACCCATAAATAAATAAACGTTAAAAAAAAGTTTTTTAAAAATGGGCAAAGGTCCTGGACAGACTCTTCTCCAAAGAAAACATCCAGATGGCCAACAGGTACATGAAAAGATGCTCAACATCACTCATCATCAGGGAAATACAAATTAAAAGCACAATGAGATACCACTTCACACCCGTCAGAACAGCTAGAATCAAAAAGACAAGAAACAACAGGTGTCGGCGATGACGTGGAGAAAAACGATGCAAACTGGTGCGGCCACTGTGTGAAACAGCGCGGAGCTTCTTCACAAGTTAAAAATAGAATGACTATATGGTCCAGCATTTCCATTTTGGGGAATATTTATATATTTATATATATATATATAAAGGAAATTCTAATTCAAAAAGATACGTGCACCCCCATGTTCACTGCAGAATTCACCAAGCAAGTAGCCAAGATATGGAAGCAACCCAAGTATCCGCGATGGGTGAATGGATGAAGGAGACGAGGTGTGTACACAATGAAATATCATTCAGCCTTAAAAAGCAAAGAAGTTCTACCATTTGTGCCAACATAGATGGACCTTGAAGGCACTGAGCTAAGTGAAATAAAGCAGAGAAAAACAAGTACTGTGTGATCTCACTCAGATGTGGGACCTAAAGGAAAATGAAATCTGAAATCATAGAAGAGGCCAGCAGTGCAGCTACTACGGGGGCGGGGGGGGAGCTGGGGGAAGGGGGTTGGAAGGTTGGGACCCCAGGTCAAGGTGAGTTGAGCTCCTGGGACGAACGTCCAGCCCGGTGACTGCAGCGGACGTCGCTGTGGGTATGCAGGGAAGTTAAGAGAAGTCCTGAGAGCCCAGTGCGGGGAGAAACAGTTTTTTTCTCCTTGCATCGTATCTACAGGAGCCGCTGGATGGGAGCTGAACCCCCCTGTGGTGATCATTTCACAGCCGACGTCAATCACACCCTCCGCCCCACGCCTCCAACTATCACGGTGACGGCTGTCAGGAAATCTGAAAACAATAAGGATGCCTGGGTCCCACCTAAGATCTGAATTTAGATCTGGGGGAGGGGGGCCGGCAAGCCCCATTTCTAAGCAAGTTCCTCCCTCGATGCAACTGCCCACTGACGGATTTAAGATCCACTGAGGAACTGGTCCCTCCAGGTTCCTGGCGCAGAGCCGGGAGATTCTCCTCTCTCAGCCAAGGACAGTCCAGCCGGCCGGGGGCGCAGAGCCTCGCCAGACCCTCCCTTCTCAGGGATGTGGCTGGATGCAGTACTTCGGTCTCTCAGTGGCACATCCAGAGACCTGACTCAGTCCCTGCCCTTGAGACCCCAGATGAGTGAGCAAGCTCCTCATCCCACCCCACCCCCAGGTGTGCCTCGGTTTACAGAGATAGGGCACTTGAACTCCAGACTCCTCCCACAGGTGGGAGCAGGGCGGGGTCCCGTGAGGGGCAGGTGACATAGGTGATGGCTGGGGGGGCTGCTGGGGCACTGGCCTTGGACTCGGGATGCCCGGAGAGGGTGCAGGCCCCTGAGTGGAGGGAAATGGAGCTGGGCCAGCATTCTGAGCAGGAGAGTGATCTACCAGAAGCAGTGATTCAAGACGATTAACGAGTCAGCAGGTGCTGTGGGTTGGGAGTGTTCTAGATGGAAGGCAGGGGCAGGAACCTGGACTCTCGGGCTTGGGAGTGGCCCCAGGCTGAGACGGGGCGGGGCTCAGGGAACCTTGGGAAGTGTGTGCCTCCGTCCTTTGCACATGGCACATGATGGGAAAGGAGAGAGACAGGCGCGGACACTGGGGAAAGAGAACACTGCAGGAACGAAACAGCAGACGCCGAATGAGAGCACGTGGGGGAAATATTAAGTAAAAATAACACAGATGCCATCCCCCCACTATGGTGTGCTCCACCGCACCACCCTCCCTCTGCCTACCGTCCGCTGATCCTTACACCTGCCGGAGGGAGTTATTAACCCCGCGACTCAGAGAGCCCAGAGGATTTGGTCACACAGCCACGGCGAGATTGAAGCCCAGAGCTGTCCAGTTTGAGCCCTTTCGGTTGCATCCTTACGGTAAAAAAAAAATTAGGAAAATCAGTTCAGCTGCTGTGGGAAACATGGAGGGTCCTCAAAAACTTAAAAATAGAATTCCTGTATAATCCAGCGATTTCACGTCTGGGTATACACCCAGAAGAACTGAACACAGGGTCACAAATAGATATTTGTACACCCATGTTCCCGGTAGCGTTGTGCATGATGGTTAAAACCTGGGACCCCCTAGGGGCACTTAAGCGATGGACTTCGGCTCAGGTCATGATCTCACGGTTCGTGAGTTCGAGCTCCGTGTCGGGCTCTGTGCTGACACCTCAGAGCCTGGAGCCCGCTTCCGATTCTGTCTCTCCCTCTCTCTCTGTCCTGCCCCTACTTGCACTCTGTCTCTCTCTTACTCTAAAAAAATAAACATTGAAAAAATCTTTTTTAAAAAGCATGTGATCACCCCAGTGTCTATAGGTGGGTGAGTGGACAAGCAAACTGTGGTGTGTTAATATACAAGTGTATACAAGTGGTGTATAATACATTGGAATGGTACTCATCCTGAAAAAGGAAGGATATTCTAACACCTGCTACGACATGGATGAACCCAGAGGCCGTGATGCTGAGTGAAATAAGCCAGTCACAGAAGGACAGATTCTGTGTGACCCCGTTCACGTGAGGTGCCCCGAATGGTCAAACTCACAGGGACAGAAAATAGGACTGTGATGGCCAGGGGCTGGGGGAGGGGAGAAGGGGGACAGAGCTTCAGTTTTGCAGGACAACAAAAGTTCTGAGGACGGACGGCGGTGGTGGTGGGTGCAGAACAATCACGAAGGCTCCTAATACCACTGAACTGTGTGCTTAAAAACGGTTGGGGCGGTAAATTTCTCATTCTGCAAATTTTAACACGATAAAAAAGAATAAGTAACGAAACCTCATCCTTTGTGATTTTCAAAATATCCTTGAAGCTCTCCCCCCATCACCCTGCTTGCCAGAGTCCTTCACAGAAGGCTCTGAAGCAGAGGGTGCCCAGACGTGTGACCAGCGGTGCCGGGACCCGGTGGGATCTAGCTGAGGTCCTGTGACTTGTCCCATAGCCGCGGCCAAGCCTCAGCTTCCCAGCCTGTTGTCACTTGGCTGAACCACATGAAATGGCCACGTTTGGGGGGTCAGGAACAACCAGATAACAGTGATTTCATACAGCTCAGCCTGTGATGTGCACGGACCTTTTGAACATAAAGAAATTTGTCCCGAGCTCAGAGGTTGTTAGAGTTCGAGAGTCGCCAGTCCATCAACTGTCAAAAGACGGAAACCGGCCAGGATCACCAAGGCGATCAGAGGCCTCAGGGCCGCCTCATGGTCCAGCCAGGCTGCCACGGAACCGGCCGCTCTGCAGACACACCGGGTGGTGCGAAATGGCAACGCCAGGCAGGACAGGTTGTCTGTCAGGAGATGGGCTGGCCCTGGGTTTGTCCAAAAGAGGAGGCAACCTTCCGCGCATGAGGTATGGGAGGGATTTCTGGCCACTGCTGTCTGACCCACACTGACACGCTCGCGATGAGTCTAGGTCGTGCATAAAAACATAAGCACCTCATGGGGCGCCTGGGGGGCTCAGCTGGTTGAGCATCTCACTTCCGCCCAGGTCGTGATCTTGTAGTTCATGAGTTCAAGCCCCGCGTCGGGTTCTGTGCTGACAGCTCGGAGCCTGGAGCCTGCTTCCAATTCTGTCTCTTATCTCTCTGCCCCTCCCCTGCTCATGCTCTGTCTCTCTTTCTTGCTCTCAAAAATAAATAAACATTAAAAAAACATAAACACCTTGTACATACACTGACTTGTACAATATGTACATATGTTACCAGCAGTTGGATTCATTTGCATAAATTAATAACCATCAATTATTAACTAGGACTGATAACTTCACTAATTAGGAAATGCTGGTAATAGGTCCCTTTTGCCATAGAAGCTCACGTGTGCTGTAGAAGATAAAGATGAAGTGCCTGGCTTTACAGTATAAAAACATCATTTTAATCTTCTCAGCAGTGAACTTAAAAAATGGCTTTAACACATTTTCATACGAAGAAGTGTTAATTGTTTTAAATGAGTCGTACCTGCTAACTATGGAGCGGTACCCAATGGTAGCATGTTAGCTCTGATTTGTTCCACTGAGTGCCAACCACATGCTAGTGCTGGGCCCAGGGAATGCGGCGGGGGGAGGGGGGTGCTTGGCACCCCCCACCCCGGGAGCTCACACCCTGGCAGGCACACGATGCCACAAAAGGAGCAGTGACACAGGTACATACAGGGGAGTAAGGAAAACGAGGCTGGCCCACGCTTCGACGGAAGATAAATAGTGGCACCTGGGGGCTCAGTTGGTTGAGCATCCGACTCTCAGTTTTGGCTCAGGTCATGATCTCACAGTTCGTGGGACTGAGCCCCACGTCAGGTTCTGCGCTGACAGCATGGAGCCTGCTTGGGATTCTCCATCTCCCTCTCCTTCTGTCCCTGCCCTGTGCTCACTCTCTCGCTCTCTCTCTGTCAAAATAAATGCATTTTTAAAAAGAAAAGAAAAGAACCCTCCATGGAACAGAGGAGAAACTGGCCGCGGAGATGCGGAGCAAAGACATCACACAACCTCGTGGGAAACGAGTGGGAGACTGGCCACTCACGCTGCCTGAGAGCATCCCCACGACGTGGGGCTGGGGTGGGGAGGTCCCCCTCGGCAGCACAGCTGGGGTACAGCCACCACCACCCCACACAAGAGGAAAGGACGTTGATGTACTTGCACTGCCGTCCACTGGAGCCAGTGTGTGACCAGACACCGGGAACTTGGGCACGACCGTGAGCCTCACACCCATGTCCGACCGTGGTCCTGAGGCAGGAAGCCCTGAGAAGGACCCCAGACACCCACAGAGCAGCTGCAGCCCTCTCTGGCCACCCCTGTCCCTCTGTGGTTGCTGTGCCAGCAGTTTACCCAAGGAGCCCGGCCCCGCTCCTGCCCCAGAGGAGAAGCAGCCCAGGAGGGACTGGCACATTCTCTGCATAAGGGCCTGCTCGGCCCTCTGGGGAGAGAGTGCAGGGACAGAACACAGGGACAGGACATGGGGACAGGGCACGGGGACAGAGCGTGGGGATAGGGTGTGGGGACAGGGTGTGGGGACAGAGTGTGGGGATAGGGTATGGTACAGAGCTAGGGACAGGGCATGGGGACAGAATGTGGGGACAGAGTGTGGGGACAGGGCACAGGGAACAGGCGTGGGATAGGGTGTGGACACAGCATGGGGACAGAACGTGGGGACACAGCAGGAGGACAGAACGTAGGGACAGAGTGCAGGGACAGAGTGTGGGGACAGAGTGTGGGGACAGGGCACGGGGACAGAATGTGGGGATAGGGTGTGGGGACAGAGCATTGGGACAGAGCGTGGGGACAGGGTGTGGGGACAGGGTGCGGGGACAGAGTGTGGGGGCCGGTAACCTTGTCTGCAGCCCCGCGGGGTCGCCTGGGAGCCGTGGAGGGCACTGGGTGTGGAGAGGGGTCGCAGGGCCTGTGGGAGCTCAGAGGAGAAGGGCAGGGCTGTGTTGGGGTGTAGCTGCTCCTGGCAGAAGGTGACCCCTGGGCCCTGGGCTGGTCAGGCAAGTCTGATCCCAGACGCGGGCTCTGCGGTCACCAAGATGTTGTCAGCGGCCGTGGCTCACACCCAGATGCTCTCCAACACCCTCCGGGGATGGCTGGCTGTGCACAGTCCTGTCACAGGCACAGCCTTGAACCTGAGCTTCGGGGAACAGGGCGGAACGCGACGGACAGCTGGCCACCACTTTACAGCCCGTTCGGGAGACTCAGCCACACGTGAGGAAACCACGGGCTAGTCGGGGCCAGAACGCGATGAACGGAAGGTCACGCTCGGAGTCACACTCAGCCCTAAGAAGCCGTGACTCTCAGGCCTTGGGGGCGGGGGGACCATGTCCAGTGGACTGTGTGTGTGGCGTAGGGTGAAGGCAGCGGCCAGGAGCCGGAAGACGGCTGCCCAGGGTGCAACGCTGCGGAGGTCGGTGGGGACGCGGTGTCCGTGGGTCCTGTCGACGCAGCACCGGGGACCCGTCACTGCCCGGTCGGGAACTTGCAAAGAGGAGACTCTAGAAGCTTGAGACAGAGGAGAGCAGGGCAAACAGGAGGCTCCTGTCCTCCCAACCAGGCTCCAAGTTCCGGAAAACGGACCTGCCTGGGGCTCCCACATGCCTACGTGGGACCTGCAGCGAGTGGTCTGTGAACAGTTCACACTCCCACGGCACGCGGACTCCTTCATGAGGGGCCCCAGCATGTCACACACTGGAAGGTCATCGGCACGGTGACCGGGCTGTCGAGCCTTCTGTCCCTCTCGATAACTTAGACCCGGGAAAGTGAATTCATCAGGACTTAAATCTCTCCAAGGACAGATTTCAATGAAGGAATGAAGGGTGGACGGGAAGGTCCGTGTCCCTCCACAGGGAGACAGTGTCCTCAGCTGCTGCCCACGCCCTGCACCCTCCCCTCTGGCCTTGAACTTGGGGCACATGCTCCCATTCTCCCTGGGACGCAGGCAAACGCAGAAGGCAGCTTGGAGACCTGCGGGCAGGGTGGCTCAGGGACAGGTGGCCGACAGAAGGAGGGGGTTTACAGGTGAGACCCTGGTGGCTAATGGCCCGTCATGGCTGCCACGCCGTGGACCCCGCCTTGCATTTCCCAACAAGCAGGACAGGGAGCCCCCGGGCTGCCACAAATAAACCTGGCGTTCTTTTCCAGGACAGAGAAAATGAGACCAGCTCCCCCGGTCCTTCTTCTGGCCTCCGCTGTGACATCAGGCTGATTATCCCCGTGGAGGCGAGGTCACTAGAGCCGATAATTAACTTGAGTGGCCCTGGGTGTCGCATGGCCTCCCCGTGCTGGTTCAAGCCCCCCAGATCCATGACACGGGCCCAGCCCTGGATGGACGGTGAACAGAACTGCACACTTTAGGTCTATCGCCGGGGGTGGGGGTGGGGGGCAGGATCTCCCGAGGATATTAAGCCTGAGCAGAAATTCAACCACATGGAATTCTCGGTTCCCTGGCTCTGAGTCTGGGCTTAAAGGCCAGTGGGTGAGCTGGGGGGCGTGGGGAGTGGGTGGGCAGGGGCTGCACAGGGGCGCCGAGGCCCTGGGGACTGGGCTTTGTCCTCTGCGCCTTCCAGCGAGACTGGTGTCACCGCTGCTCGGTCAGGTGCACGGTGGCGGTAAGGGCGGCGGAGGACACGTGTTGGAGGGGACGGCCTGCTTCCATCTGCTCAGGATCCACAGCTTGACAAGATGAAGTTTCCACGGATGGGCAGACACGGAGATTGAAAACAGAGGGGCTTGGGTCAAGGTCACAGCTGCCGGGAGCCTTTGTGAGATGATCGCAGTGGAGACGTGCCGTGTGACAAAACTCTTCTCTGGGGGCGCTGCTGCAGCATCTGGGACGGGGGTCCCAGGTCCTACAGTGACCCCTGGCCCCAGTGGGTCAGCATCTGACGGTGACCCCTGGCCCCCAGTGGGGGGGCCCCAGCACACCCCCCATCCTGCCCCCCCCACGTCCCTTGTAGGCAGGAGAACATTTGCAATCACACCACTTGGGCCTGGAGGCCTGCATTTTTGGGCACAAAGCCGCCCCTTCCTTAAAGTCATATCCCACCCATTTTGCCTGTTCGGGTGCCCTTGGAGTCAGGTAGCATTGACGAAGCACCTGCTGGGGGCCAAGAACTGAGCCAAAGCCACGTGTGCCCCACAGAGACGCAGCGTCCCCGCCCTCAAGAATCTCACAGAGCAGTGACAGACATGTCAGCCACGGACACAGGGCCGCGTGGTCAGTGCTGTGACGGGGGCAGAGGCAGGGCGGTGCCGTGGTTACAGAGGTGGCCGGGCATCAGAGGCCCAGGGCCCGAATTCCCATGGCGCCGCCCATAAGTCACAAGGTCTGGACCAGTGACATAACTTCTCCAGGCCTCAATTTCCCCATGCATAATCACATTAGTGACTCCTCCCTCATGGGGAGAACGCAAGGACCAAACAGAGAACACAGTGGGCACTCAGTAAGGGATCTGTGGGAGCCTGAGGGGGGCCACTTCCCAGGCTGTGGGGGTGGGGGGCAGGTGATCTGGAAAGTCTTTCCCAGGAGCCAATGCTGGAACAGAACCTTGATGAATGAGATTATTCACTGGGAATACGACACTGGACTTGACGGTCCCAATGAAGCCTGGTTTGTGGCGGTTTGTGGCCAGTGGTGGTTCCTGTCACTCTGCTGTCGAAAGAAATGGATTCTAAGTGCTAAGTTCGGGATGTCAGCCTCTCAGAGCCCGGAGCCCGGCGCCCATCCCTGTGCCACGGCCTCAGGCAGCCAGAAAAGCGGTAATGAGGGAAGCCACGCAGCAGGATGTGCAAGTATTTTCAGGACAATTACAAAAACAGTGTGTAGGCTTGTGGGCGAGGGCCGCAGCGTGTGAAAATGGTTTTCCTTCAAGACAAGATTCTCTTCTGGATTAAAGAGAAGGGCCAGGCCCCTGTCAAGGGCCAACTCTTCAGGGCTGCTGACAGACGCGTCTCGGTGGCCACAGAGAAGGCCACGTGGCAGCCAAGCAAGCCAGGGGACGGGAGCTCGAAGACGCCTGAGACGGAGAACAGGGGACACGGTGGGATCGTTCTGGGGCCTATGACAGAAGCGCCGGGACTTCCAGGAAGGGCTCTGGGACGCGCCCCCATCCGAAGCCGCCATTTGCAGCTAAGCAGGAAAAGCGAGGCCCTCGGCCAGACAGATGGTCTGAGCTCACCTGCTGAGGGAGGGCGCGGAGGGCTCCCATGGGGCTCGTGCTCGGCTGCTCCCGGTCTGGCTGGGGTCCCCCCCGCCCAAGCCTGGCAGGCGCACCTGCCACAGGGGCCATAGGTGCAGGGTGCCAGGACCTGCCTCTTGCAGGTGCTGATGGCCGGGAAGGGGGGGGCAGGGCAGGGCAATGCTGCAGAAAGTTCTGGATATTACCCACACCGGTAGCCGGGCTGCACACGGTATGGCCTCTGACTAACACAACTGGAACCAGCAGCCCGGGCCACTCTGACTTCCGGCCTCCTGGACACAGAACCGGAGTGTCTTCCCTCGAGGATGGCCAGCTGGCCGGCGGGGGGCACAAAGGGGGGCTGAAGAGACCTCAAGGCCGCGGGGAGGCAGAGGAGGGGCTCCCCGAGGAATCTTCTGGGCACCCAGGGACGGACAGAGAAGCGGGAAAGGTGGGAAAACAGAGACCAGCTTTATGCTGTCCTCTGGGCTGCCCCGTGCACCTGACTGCCAACTGCCAACATCACGGGTGCCACCAGCTGGGATCAGGACTCCAAATCTGTGACGTACCAAGCTCTCAGGAGAGGCCACCGTGTCACCGTGTGACCCTGCCCAGTCCCCACAACAGCCATGTCTTACTCCTCTGTGGACAGACAAGACTCAGGACAAAAGGCACCTTAACTGACTGAGCAAGACGGCACAAGTGGCCCCGGTTCTGGAGAATTCTCCCTGCACCCGTGTCCTTCGAAATGTGACTCTGCAATGCCTTCCATTACAAGGCAGGGCCTGCTTTCTCGCTCTGGGAATCCAGGCTGAACTGCTGACTCTCACGGGCCGACACAATGCAGGAGAATTCAGAGCCGGGGCCCCCACCTGCTCTTGCCATCTGTCCAGCCACCACGTGAGGAGACCCGGCAGCCTTGCTGGAGGAGGAGGCCACATGCAGACAGGCCCCCACCATGCAGCCACCCCAGCTAAGCACAACGGAGCTCAGCCCTCCTGGAGCCCAAATCAGAATCCACAGAGCACGGACTAAATGGCTATTGTTTTAAGCCACTATGTTTGTGGGGGGAGTTGTTACACAGCGAAGCTGACTGAGACACCAGAAGGTGCTCATGGGCACAAACCCGTGAAAGGGGAAGGAGAAGCTGAGGGCTGGGGCTTCTGCCGGGACACCTTACCTGGGGCTGGAGAACGCCTTTCCAGAAAACAAGAGCCAAACAGAAGCGGTCCGGCTTCCTACAGACCTCCTTGCTTGTTTCCTCACGGGACAAAGAACGGAATGGATCTGAGAATCTATCTTCCCAACCGGAAACTTCCGTCAGGAAAGGACCAAGAATTGCAACCAGCTGTCCTGATGCTGGAGGCCTTCCCTCTATGGATCCAGGCTGCCCGGACTCGGCCTCTACCAGGCAGGGCCACGCAGCCGCCCCAGCGCCAGCTTTGACCACAGCTTCCGAGAGGAGGCTGGAGGCGTTGGGGCCCACGAGGCTGCAGGGGGCTAAGCCGAGGGCCACTGGCAGGGGTGGGGGTGGTGGGCCTGATGGAGAAGGGCATGTGGGGCAGGAGAGGAGACAGCCTCAGAGGGGACGCTGGAGTCACCAGTGCCCCTTGGGGACCTGAGGGACCAGGCCAGGCCGGCTCAGGTAGGGGCTCGCCCGGGGAGAGCAGGGGCGGCCATAAGCACCAGTCCCAGCAAGGCGAGCGCCTCCCACAGGCCTGCCAGGGTCTAGGGAGGGGTTGGGGGAAGGACAGAAGCCCGAGAAGACCCCAAAGCCCTACGGAGAAGGACTATGAACAGCATAAGGACTTTATGTCCCAGACCATCACAGACCCGTGCACAGATTGGGGGAAAGGTCCCCAAAGGGCCTGGGGACCAAACCCCACCCCCCAGATGTCAGAAACCACTCAAGTTCCCTGACCCGCCCCCTTCGCACCACCAGCGGCCCCACGGTAGGAGGCTTCCCTCTTTGACCTGCCACCTGTTCACACTGGCTCGGTCAGGACTCGAACCCTGCACAGCGGCCCTGGGACCCACGTCAGGATTCAGATGTGGGTCTGGGTATTGGCTCTCCACCCACAGAAGTCTGGTCACTCGGCTCCACTGCCACCGTGGTCGCCTCACTCGGCTGCGAATATCTTTGGCCATTTCCAGAATGAGTTTCACCCTCCCTGGAGGTGTTTTTAGAACAATCCGAAATTCTCCAGAGAATGGGCTGCTTGCTAATCCTGATGGCAGATCCCCGGAGGGCGTCCTGCCTGCTCCGAGCCAACGACAAGGGCATCTGGTGGATGGGAACTGACCGCATATCTGAGAGTCACCCCTTCAAAGGTGACAGCATTCCAAGGTGGCTCTGTTCTCTGACACGCCTCTCCTTATGCATTGGTGGTAGGGATGGGCACCGGGGAGATCGGGAGGCTGGGGAGCAGATGCGACCCTGGGCACCGCAGTCTTATCTCCAGAGGGGTGATCAGCACAGAGTCGGGCCTCCCCTGCACTTCCAGACTTGGCACGTCGCCCACTGATGTGCCCCAGGCCACCTCCACAGGGCTCAAGAAAGCAGGTGCACGGGGAGAGGGGTGTCTGTATTCATGCCATGCGCCCGGACAGGGTGCCCGCTATGCCCACCGAGGTCCTGGCAATACCGGAGTGAATACATAGTGACAGGCTGATGAACCAAATAAGAAAATGGTTGTCTGTTCCACTGTATCTGTATTTACACTTAATGGCAGATGTAGGTCAATGTCATGGCTGGTGAATTGCCCTGTTCTTACGTGCTCTTTCCAAAGATAACCAATGAAAGGATCCGGCAAGGGAGTCTAGCTGTTCACGGATGAGGTCTCTTAGGATGCTCTGGGCTGGAAGGATCTTAGGATGCTCCTGGCCAGGATGCACCTGGCAGGAGGTGTCACTGCCTCAAATGGTAAGAAGTCCAAAGGCAGTTTGGAAGTGAGCTCATGGAGCAGTTTGACTGCGTCACCGAGGCTGACAGCCTGGGCTGTTTCCGTCTGTCAGCACTGCCTCTCCTGGAGGCGCCCCCACCCGCAGGCTGGCCCCGTTCCCCATGGCTATGGGGGTTCCAGAAGCCCTCAATCCAGACGTGACGATGTCAGCAGGGCGGGGAACTGACCTTTCCCTGATTCAGGATAACCAGGTCACCTGTCGCATGTCCACACACCGGTCACCCACAAGAGGGATGCAGTGACAAGACTGATGTGGACGAGCATCTGGGTAGTGGAGATACTGACATGCAACCTCGCTCTCGTCACGTGGGGTGCTTACGAAGAAGGGGCTCCCCTCTCTCCCCTCACCCCTGGGCACCCCCTCCTGGGCTGAGTACCATTCAACCTGAACAAGGAAAGAAATTCTGACCCGTGCTTCAATGTGCGTAAAAACCAAGTCACAAAAAAGTTCAACCCCGTGTGAGCGCACTTGAAGGAAGAGTCCAGGGAATTCGGAATCCCAGAGGCAGAAACGGGACGGGGAGGAGAGAATGGACAGCTACTGCTGAACCGTTCCAGACTTCCTGTTTGGAAGAGAAAGTTCTCGAACGCACGGCAGTGGTCGCAAGACACCACGAACGCACTGACTGCCGCTGAGCTGTGCACTGAAAAATGTCGAGAACGGTCACGTTTGACGTTACATAGGTTTTACCACGGGTACGGAAAGCACCCTTTGGGGACACCCGAGAGCTCATCAGCGATTGGCAGCCTTGCTCTGGCCCCGGGATGCGCACACGGCTCGCGGCAGCCCAGGGAGCCTTGCGCTCGTGGGATCTCCCCACGCCTGAGTTCAGAATCCCTTTTTCTTCCCAGGATGCCAACCTGATCAGAGGCCCCATGTGTAGGGATCACGGGGTGTACACGCCCCATTGGGGGTCCCCGCCGCTGAGGGGCACCCTTGCTGTGGAGCCCAGGACACACACTGCCGGGTCTGTCCCTGGAGTCTGCGCCCATGGCAGCCAGCAGCTCCAGAAGACTGTGCGTCACCCGCTGTACGGAGGTCTTTCTGAGCCCGGAGTAGGGAGAAGGCACCCATCCACCCGCCAGGGAGCCGTGGGGAAGAGACCGCTCCTGCTGGCCATCGTCTGATTACTGAGCTGAGTGGGGATTCCAGGGCCGCGGCTGGCGGATTTCTTGAGCCAGAGCTCACTAGGGGGAGGGAGGCTTATCCCGGGCTTTGCAACCCCAGGCAGCACGCTCTGGAGCAGGGGCAGGCGGGATGCGGCGCTGGGCGGGTGCCCAGGCAGGCTCTGGGGACACACACTGGCCGGCACACACTCCCTATTCGGGCAAGACGGCTCTGTAAGGCGACAGGCTTGTGCTCGGACATATTCTGGGGCTGAAAACCAGCCACTGCAAGCTCCAGGACGCGGAAGCGGGGCTGCAGACGGTGGCCGGTTAAGGTTTATGGTTCCTGCAGACATGACCATTTCTCCCTCTCGGAGATGGCCCTGGGACCCCCTGTCCTCAGCCAGAGTCCCAGGAGCATCCCTAAGGTTTCCCCGGCCACAGGGTAGGCGGGGCCGGCCCATTCATTGCCCCCCATCTGCCCCCTCACTGTCCCCGCGGTCACCTGGACACTTCCCCAGAGTCCCCCTCCACCGGATGCCGGCTGGGCCTTCCTGCCGGGCTTGGGGACGTGTTCGCTGGCGTCCTGCCCGCCTCTCGCGTCACCCACCCGACTGTTGAACCTGCTCCCGTCTTTCCGGGAACCTCCTCCCCAGGCCGGGGCTGGTTCAACCATGGTCCCCTTGCTTCGTCTCCACGTCCCTACGTGTCCAGCAGAGCCGAGTAACAGAGCTCAGTGCCACCACGGGCTTGCTTGGTGCCGGGCCTGGTCACCTCTGGGTCCTCCAATCCCCTTGCAAGGCAGCAGGCCGTGTCACCTGCCTCTGCTCCCGCTATCCTGGGGCAGGTCGATCGGGAGCACAGCATCGCCTGCTCTCCTCCCGCACGATGGGGCTGCTGTCACCAGTACCTGCTTCACGGTGTCCGCTGGCAATGCCATCACAGGGCACCAGCCAGGCCGTTTACATAGCAGCCGTTCATGTCTGACAGTTCTAGAAGCTGAGAGCCCACGATCAAGGCCCTGACCACACAGGGGAGTTCCTATCGGGGCGGCAGTCACCCTCTCCCTGGTTCTCATCGGGCAGAGCGAGGGAGGGAGGGGGCTCCCCAGGGTCTCTTATCGGGGCAGTGAGCCCGTCACAGCCGAGCCCCATACTTAGGGCCCCATGTGACCTTACCCCTTAAAAGCCTTGTCTCCAAACACGAACACCTGGAGGGCTAAGGCATCAATGCGCAAACTCGATGGGGACAGTTTAGTCCATGGTGATGGGGCTGGTGTGATGAACATGTGAATTAATACACAACAGAGCTGCTGCAATGGACCCAGGCGCATGGCCCCTGCCCTTCACCCTGACATTGGGAAGGACACGGCTGCCCATCTCATAGCTGAGGACAGGGACAACCATCTACACCGTCACTGTCTGCTTTCCCTGGGGGTTGTGACACCCTCCACTCTGGACCCCTGACCCCCAGCCATTTCTCTGGCTCAATCCCTCCCAGAGCCTGACTTGCAGCCCTGCTGGGGCCCACCCACAGCCACAGCCTTAGCCCTCCTCCACGAGGGGTCCCATGAGGGCCCACCCCTCCTCCCTCAGAATGCACTCGCTGCTCACACGCGACAAAGACCGGCGGCCAGGGACCAGGCTCACATCTGTTAGCCGACGGTAAGTCCCCACGGAAATCCCTCAGTGCTGCCCTGGCTGTGTCAGGGATGGGCAGTGTCTCCAATACCGTGTCCCTGTTCTAGGCCTGCAGGAGAGTTACAGTCACCTCGTCCCTTTCTGTGCTCTGTTCTCTGTTTTCTGAGAGCCGCTGGTGGGGACATCCTCGCCGCTGGTGGGGACATCCTCACCCCTCGCTCCCCAGATGGCCATTCAGGTGATATCACCACAGCCCCTGCTGTCTGGTCGCCCATCATTTCTGCCCCTGTCACATCGGTTCTTCTTACTCTGGAAACACCTGTAGCTTCCCATGGGGCCCTCCTGTCCCTTTCTCTCCAGCCATGAAATCTGGGGGGGGACCGACCTTGGCCCCCAACTCCTAAGGTGGGCACTTCAGTCCCCGGGCCACAGTGACGGGCTCAGAGATGGGCTGAGGACTCAAGCCAGGTAGGTGTCACAGTTTCAATGAACCAACAGGGAGGATGGGGGGAGCTCTCCCTTCACTGGAATTGCTCACTTTAAAGACGGGGTCACCATGGAGCACCAAGGAGCCACGATATAGAGAGAATTCAAACAATATATGGGACTGAACGTAGGGTCAAGAGCTGGGAAGAGAAACGGAGTCTTGAGGACATCTCCTCCTCTCTCTGCCCCTCCCCCACTCATCCTGTCCCTGTCTCTCAAAATAAATAAATAAACTTAAAATAAAAAATAAAATAAACATAAAAAAGAAAGGAGAGAAAAGAAAAAGAAAAAGAAAAGAAAAGAAAAGAAACTGACCGAGGAAAGCCCCCATCTGTGCTTCCTGAGAAACTCCCAGGCAAGGGGTCTCATGCTTCCAAGATCGAATGACAACGCAATGAACTTGACCTTGGACTTCCATGCTGTGAATGTTGCTCTGTGGAGGGAGGTGACCACTCAGGTGGCTCTGTGACGCGCGGGGTCACTGGATCTCACAGCAGCACAAACCGCAGTGACCCGTACTCATTACGGACTGGCTGTGCTTGTTCAGAAGTGCGTCGCTGCCTCTCTGTTCTGCCCATCTGTCTGTCTGTGCCCGCAGAGCAGCTCCGACAATGCGGGTTTTTAAGGAACTTTGTTAATAGCAGTGGGAGGGGTAGGAGGCTGCACAAGGGACCTCTGGACCAGGGTCTTTCTGACGCGCAGAGCTGGACCTGGGGCTCAAATCCACGAACCGCGAGATCGTGACCTGAGCCAGGATCTAGAGTCAGATGCCCAACCAGCTAAGCCCCCAGGCACCTCAAGGGAGGAGGTTCTCAGGGGGTAAAGCCAGGGTCCAGAAGCCCCGAGGGATCCATGAGCTGAAACTGAAAACCATTACTTCTGTCTTTACGCTAACCTCTAACTCGATTTTAGCATTTCCTTTCATTATCGGAGGCAGACAACAGCCACAATAACATTAGTAGAACCTGTTCTTCATTATCAATAGAAATCACAGATATTTCTGTACCACAGCACAGCTGGAGAGGTTTCTCCAAATATCATCGACACTAATCTCTAAAACATTTCAGAGTTAAGGCACTTATTCGGCCTGCTGCGGGGTACAGAACCAGAGCGTTTCTGCATACAAATTTGGTTTTTTTAATATTTTAATGATCATCTTTTAGTACCTTTGGTTGTCATTGTGACTCTGTATTAAAGGCATTTATATTTTTTTAAGTTTACTTATTCATTTTGAGACAGAGAGAATCCAAAGCAGGCTCTGAGCTGTCGGCTGAAAGCCTGACGCGGGGCTCAAACTCATCATGAACCATGAGATCCCGACCTGAGCCAAAATCAAGAGTCAGATGCTTAACCAACTGAACCACCCAGGTGTCTCTGTATTAAAAGCGCCTAAGAGGGGCACCCGAGTGGCTCAGTCAGTTAAGCATCTGACCTCGGCTGGTCATGATCTCACGGTTCATGGGTTCAAGCCCTGTGTCACGCTCTGTGCGGACAGCTCAGAGCCTGGAGCCTGCTTCAGATTCTGTCTTCCTCTCTCTTTGCCTCTCCCCTGCTCACGCTCCATCTCTCTCTCAAAAATACATAAACATTTAAAAGTTTTTAATAAATAAAGGCATTTAAGATGCATCTTTAAGAAACCCAAAACAAGTTTCCCGCCTCTGGATAGCGGTCTTTCTAGTATCTTCTCCAGGGCTCAAATCTGCCATCTTCCAGTTCAGGCTCTAGAAGGCCATTTGGGGAGGGAGGGAGGTGTGACTGGGAAACCCCCCCCCCGACTCCCCGTGATGCTGGTAGGACGACGGGAGCCCTGCGGGGGGCAGGCGAGTTAGTGGGGCAGGTTAGGGATGTCCCCACCCATGCCAGAGGCCATTTGGTCTACACCCTGTCTCCGGTCTACACCTGTGGCTACTACATCTGCCCTGGGCTCCTCTCTAGGTCTACAGATTTTGATTGGGTTTTATAGGGTGCTAGTGGGCACCTCTGGTGTTTTGAGGCCATCAGCGAGCTTCGCGGGAGCCCCGTTGCTAGGAGACCAACCCCAGCCACATCCTTAAACAGATCCCTCCTTGCTCCGTGGCCTTCCGTCCTGCCCAGGGGCCACTGGGGTTAACCCAGCAGCTGATCTCCAACGGTCTCCTCCGGGGCCTCAAGGAAAACGCAATGTATTGCCCTCTAAGTACTCAGAGAGGCCACTCGCAGAGCTCAGGGTGACGGAAAGGACGGCTCCTCTCGAGCCACAGCAGCCCAACAGACCCCGGGCAGGGGGCCTGGGAGGGACAGCCCCCCAGGAGGGGCCCTGAGAGGCGGAGGCACGTCCGGGGGCCCCGGCCCCGTCCTGAGCTGTCCTGTTCTTCTAGCAGTTCCCGAACCCGCAAGCCGCACTGTTTGTGCAGCACGTTCCAAGTTAAACGTGCTGGAGGCCACATCTGGCCGCGGCCTCTCTCCCTGGGAGGCCCCCGTCTTCCCTGCTGCTGCTTTCTCTCTCTCTGTTTTTTTTGTTTGTTTGTTTAGTATTTTTTACTGTTTATTTATTTATTTTTGAGAGAGAAAGAGAGAGAGACAGAGTGCGAGTAGGGGAGAGGCAGAGAGAGGGAGACACAGAATCCGAAGCAGACTCCAGGCCCTGAGCTGTCAGCACAGAGCCCGACGCGGGGCTCAAACTCACGGACTGCGAGATCATGACCTGAGCCGAAATGAGCCCCCCATCCCCATCCCCGGCGCCCCTTCCCCGGTGTTTCTGCCAGACCGCCCCGGGCACGGGACATCAACCTCCCCTCCCAGCCCTGGCGGCAGCCACCCCTCGTTCCCCCCTCCTCCCCCGGCCCAGGCTTCAGCAGATTCTAGGGCCCCATGGATTGAGGGCCCCCAGCAGCGAGTATTTCTCAAATGGGGGTCTTTTCCAAAAATGCAAGTTCCTCGGCCCCGCCCCGCTCTTACCAACACGACATCTCACAAGCTTCCGCGGGGTTCGGACGCACCCAGAGGCTGGAGAACCACACCCATAGTGGCCCGGTCCCCGACTGGTTACTCTGTTCCAGAACCTCTGAGCCCCCGCCGTGAGCCCAGCAGTGTACCGTGTCCTGGGTGGAACAGACCTGCGTGTGCCCCAAGGCCCGCGGTCCAGAACCCTGCCGGTTCACACAGCGCCCGTTCTCTTACAGCGAGGGCGGTGGGTTTTCCCAGAGGACAATAATACTTAATCGGAAAAAAATAATTGAAGAGTGGGCAGAGGACCCGAATGGGTATTTCCCCAAAGAAGACACACAAATGACCAACAGGAACACAGACAGGTGCTCAACATCACTGGTCACCCGGGAAACGGAGGTCAAAGCCACCCCACACCCGTTACAATGGCCATCATCCGAAAGACGGGAGACAACAGGTGTCAGCAAGGGTGCGGAGAAAGTGGGACCCCCGTGCTCTGATGGCGAGAACGCACACAGGGCGGCCACCAAGGGGAAAGGCGCGGAGGCTCCTGGAAGAGAGAACCATGATCCAGCAATGTCACTTCTGGGTACAGATCCAAGGGATCTCAAAGAGACACCTGCCCTCCCCCCACCCCCGTCCCGTCCCGTATTCATTGCAACATTACAGCCAAGATCTGGAAACAACCTAAAGGTCCCTGGATGAACGAGCGGATAAAGATATACCACAAATCTTCTTCTGCCCGAAAATGTGAATGGAACCTTGCCATTTGCCAATGACATGAATGAAACTTGAGGATGTAATTCTGAGTGAAATCAGCCAGACACAAGAAGACACCTGTTGCCCGATCTCACATGTGACATCTTAAAAAAAAACCCTCCAAGCTCAGAGTAACCGAGTAGAATGGTGGTTGCCAGAGGCTGGGGGACATGGAGGGAAATGGGAGAGACAAAAATAAATTCCTTTAGAGCCTGGAAAGGAAATGTAATCCGCCCCATGGTACAAGCACTATTCCAGGCGGCTTATGTGTCACAGCCCGTTTAATCTTCCACAGAGTCCCACGAGGCAGGTGCCATTATTATCCCCATTGTGCAGAGGAAAAAACTGAGAGGTTAAGTAACTTGCCCAAGGCCACACAGCTGTCACATGGTAGAGTGGCATCTAGGAGAAGTTCTACCCAGCCAGAGGCCACCAGGATTCAGGGGATGCTCACAAAACTGCTGGGTCCTTGGCTCCCCGTCATCAAACCCCCTTTTGCTCCAAAACCCTGAGGGGACCTCTGCCCACCCCCCCAACCCCCGCTGCGTGCCCTCCTCCAGGCAGTGTGGCAGGTGGATCTACTTCTGCTTCCTGTTTCCTCCCGAAGAATGAAATCTTCCCATTCCTGAGCTGGGGAGCAGGGGCCCATCCTGGCCTTCCTGCACCCCAAGCATCATAGAGCATCCCCGAGGGCGAAGGTCCCCACAGCCTGGGGCCAATCAAAGGGATGGATCTGCCCCGCACCCCGCCCCTCTGCGGGTGCAACAGGCAGAAGGGGCCGCAGACCTCCCTCGGCAGGACCCTTCCCTCTCCTTCCCTGTCGCCCACCAGCAGCCAAGCTGCCTGCTACTGAGGCATTACTTAAAAAAATCAACTTTAGGGGCGCCTGGGTGGCTTAGTCAGTTAAGCGTCCGACTTTCGCTTAGGTCATGATCTCGCGGTTCGTGGGTTCGAGCCCCGCGTCGGGCTCTGTGCTGACTGCCAGCTCAGAGCCTAGAGTCTATTTCAGAGTCTGTATCTCCCTCTTTCTCTGACCCTCCCCTGCTCACGCTGTCTCTCTCTCTCTCTCCTAGAAATAAAAAAATATATTAAAAATATCAACTTTAAATGCGTGTCCCGGGATGGGAGGTCCTCCGCCACACAGACGCAGGCTCGGCGCCTGGCGTCCACAGTGGGGCGCAGCCCAGACCCCCAGAGCGGGCCCTGCCCCAGCCTCCCTCCTGAGGGGGCACGGCGGCCAGCACACGCTCGTCCCTCTCTCTCGCCTCCTCCACAGGGAACACACTTAACAAACCCGGAGTCAGCAGCCGCCGCTGTGGCCACAGAGTCTGCAGACTGGCCAGTACGCTGGCCTTTTCCAGCCAGTGAGGACAAGCCCGTGTGGAGTGAGTGTGAACACGCCCTTGCGCAGTGCACAAGCTGGACAATGGTGCACCGGCGCACGAGCGCACTCTTCTGGACTCCTCGGCTCGGCTTTCAAGGAACTGAGATCACCAGTCTGCCAGACAGGGAGTCTGGCCGGTCTCCTCTGGGTGGCCCTGTTCGGGTTTCTGGTCTTACATAAATAAAAACAGTCAACACAATGGCTTTCTAGTAATTCATGATTCCTTATGATTCATGATTCTGTGTGATTCAAACCCCTCGGCTGCGCCCAGGCGCTTAGTTAGGCTGCGCCTGGCATCCTGTGGCCGGCGTGACACTGGAGAGCCTCCGTGGAATCATCTCGTGCTGGCACACTTCCACAGCTGCTTTTACTGGCCATTTCTTTCCCCAAATGTTCTGAGTTATTAGAAATACCTCTTTTATTTGTTCTGCTTCTCCCTTGATCTCTCTGTAGATTCCTTTCTCTGAGAAATAAAGCTTAATGGTGAAGCCTCCCTGTGAGCCAAGACAAATGTCTAGCATTGTTGATACAATGTTTGCAGCCACTGGGACCATCTAACTCTTCTTCTAAATTAAACCTGCTTCCTCTCAGCTACAGGCATTCAAGAGGACCATTAACACAAGAATTTTTTCCTCGATGTTTTCTTGTCTCCTTTTCACAGCTAATTTTTTTTGCATTTTTACTTTGTATTGCAAAGGTTCGGCATTTTAGCAGTACTGGGTACATTATACAGAACAATGTTGTGTTTTGTTTCTGGATGAATCTGGTTTAAAGGGAAAAAAGAGTCTTCAGGCTCTTCGCTACCCCTCAAGCAGTTCCAAGGTCGGATCCCTCCAAAGCTTCCTGGGACCCGAGCAGGACCACTGATGCCCATGGCCCATCACCAGGCTGGCTGGGCCCCTTCTCTCCCGACCAGGTTCACCCCCCCCAGAAGCCTCGGGTGTTAGGCGTGGTGTTTAGGGGCCCGGGGCTCTGCCAGTATGTGGATTCTTGGAATCAGATTTGCAGTGTTTGAGGGAGGCAGCAATGAACTTGCTGCCAAACTCACCACCTACTCTCCCCTCAACACGGCGTAGCAACCTCAGCCTTCAATGTGCAAAATCCCCACCAAAATCATGTTTATGGAAATTATATCACCATGGCAACTGTAAAGGTCTCACAAGTATTTTTAAAATAGCAAATTAACAAAACCCACTTATAAAAACCGAAAATCTGTCCCTTCGTGAGCATTAATGGATATGCAGATTTTAGCAAACACAAAATGCGTTTTGTGGCCCGAGGGCCCAGAAGTCAGTAAAAAGGGCTCCTGACCCTGGATTCACAGGGACGGGGTGGGGGTGGGGGTCAAATCTGGGAAAACAAAGTTTTATTTTTCTAATGAGAGATCGCACTTTGGAGTTATTCTGGAAAATGACACCAAGATCTCCCGGTGCCGAAAAATGTGGGTAAGAGACCTGAACTGCTGAAAGACTAATTTTTTACTTTCTATTTTCGCATCCCTGATATTATTACCTTCCCCACTCTGCAAGACAATTCCATTTTTAACTCGCAGGCTCTTAGCAATTGCATAAGCTTCTGCCGCTGCGATTTAGCCTGGCTGAATCTCTCTTATAAAACCCCGCTTGTCAGAAGTCTGTGCACAAATCACACAGGAGGGGGAGAGAGAGCCAGATTCAGAAGCCCCCGACTAGAACCTTTCTGCTTTTCCAGAACGTAATTGGTGTGGCCATCAAAGGGGATCCTTTCAAGTCGACAAGGCGCCGCTTCGGGGTATCTTTTGTGAAGACTTAAAACATAACAGGCATGTTTTGATGGCTCTTCTCATAACAAGGAATCGCTGGGGGCTTTACCAACTCAAACGGCAGAGGCTCCTGCTGTGAGCTGAGGAAGAAAAAAAATCAAGCCACACGATGACGATTTCACTGTGTTCCTGGTCCCGGGCTCCGTGTGGGGGGTGAAGGGGAGCAGAGGGGAAGAGGGGGCAAGAAAGCAAAATGCTGGCTCACAGGGAGTGGACGGTACCCTGGATAGAGGGGATAGCTGGCTCTCAATGGCTTCTGGTTATCTCCGTAGCTGGGCCAGGCACAAACAGGGGCCAGACGGGGGCTCTTCCAAAGTGTTGACAAAGGTGGAGAAGGTCTCCGTAAGGACCGCTGCTGGATGAGGGACAAGTTCACGAAAGGCGGATGTCTGCAGACTGCAGGGAAGGGGGGAGGCGGAACGAGTGGCGGTCCAGAGGCGGAGGCAGGAGGAGGGGAGGAGGGGAGGGTGGCCGAGCACCCGGCCCAGAGCCGCCCCGGAGGAGCCCAGCTGAGGCTGGCTGCGAAGCAAGAAGGCGGAAACCACGAAGGAACCCCGGAGGGGACCCCTGATGCGGAGGCCGGGGAGTCACACTCGGCGCCCTGTCCCCGGCCGACTGGGAGCGTGGCATCTCACGAGCACAAGAGCCATTTGGCAGCTGGACGCCCACGATCGTCAGCGGGCAGGAGGCTCTGGCTCCAGTACTGGCTGTTCCAGAACTTCCAGGAGGAAGATCCTATTAGAACCAACTTCTTTAGGAAAACGGGGGAGCGGGGATGGGGGGCGGTAGTGGGGCCAAGCTGGGTCCAGGGGGTCCTAGCAGGAAACGGGCTCCGGCCAGGCTCTTGGCGAAGGGGCGAGGCTGCGCCAGAGGCCTGCGTGGGGCCGGGAGAGCCCACGGGGAGAGGGGGCCGTGGGGGGCCAGCAGCGTGAGGCTGTCCCAGGCTGGGCCAGAAGACACGGGACAGGGAAGGGGTGTTGTCGGAGTCTGGACGGCGCTGGGGTGGAAGAACAGGGTGCAGGGCAGAAGCCACAGTCACAGGTCGAGCTGACAGCCAGCCTCTGTCCCTCTCCTCTGTCCGTGCCGGTGCCTCCCACTGTCCCACACCTGGGGAGGCAGGCCGGCACCCCGGGGCCCAGAGTAGGTCGGGGAAGAGATGGGGCTCGAGTGAGAGAAGTGGTAGAAGTCTCCCCTCCTGCCCTCCTCTGCAAGGGCAGGGTCCCCTCCCATGGGACTCAAAACCAACCAGGGCCAGCACAGGCGGCTGGAGTGGGGTCTCCATTCACCTCCTCACTTACAGGCACAGGGTGCCTGTGGCCCTGATCTTAGATCTTGCACCATCTCTGCATAAACAACGAGGCGGGACTAATAACCACCCCTGCTTTGGACAGGCACCCATTGGGGTCGAGACAGGGGCGGTGAGCACCATCAGGTCTGAGCGCCCTCACAGCAGTGCTGGAAAGAGAGGCTGGGATGCAGGCTCTCATGATAAACAGAAGCAGAGAATGAGAGTGGTAGGTAGACCAGATAGCCCAGAAGGATGGCTGCTTGGCTTTAAAGGCACATTCTTCCCATCAGTCTGCCTCCTATCCCCAGTCAGCATTAAGGATCTTCAGACTTGTGTTAAGAATCACGTGCACTGGGATGCCTGGGTGGCTCAGTCAGTTAAGCCTCCGACTTCGGCTCAGGTCATGATCTTATGGTTCGTGGGTTCGGGCCCCCATCGGGCTCTCTGCTGACAGCTAGCTCAGAGCCTGGAGCCTGTTTCAGATTCTGTGTCTCCCTCTCTCTGACCCTCCCTTGCTCACAGTGTCTCTCTCTCTCTCTCTCGAAATAAAAAAAAAAAAAAGAAAGAATCATGTGCACTTCCCCTCCCGCGCGGTGATGGTGGTGGACCCCCGATGGGCAGGGGTGGGGTGCGGCAGAGAGCCCCAGACGGAATACCAAACAGCAGGATGCTAACAGCACTAGGGAGACCTAACTGCCTTTCCCCTGGGCTGCCTTCGAACAGAGCTTTGGTCAGTCTCCACGCATGTCTGAGTCTGAGAGCCGCCCCTGAGTTCTCAGGGGAGAGCCCACACAGGGAGATCTAGAACATTCCGCAGCGTTAGCTGCATTGGGCTGAAGTGAGAGCTAGTGGAGAAAATAAAATGCACAGCAGAGTGTCAGCCAAGAGCAGGCCCAAGGGATGGATATCTCGCCAAAGCCGTGGCTTTTCTCTGGTTTCCTTTCATTGAAATCCACTCCCAAGCACCGAGGCCCCGCTCCTCGGTACGCATCAGACTCAGGGCCCAGCCACGGATACCGAGGCCCAATGCCAACGAAACCTTCTGGCCTCACTCAGTGCATTTTCCACTGCCCTCCCTTCGGCTTCCAACCTCAGAACCCCAGCTCAGCTCTCTGGGCCAAAGATGGTTAGGTTTATTTTGTCTTCTGCTTCCGAGTCAGGTCACAGAGCGATTCCTGGAAATATTCCATTTGTATGTTCAATCCCAGCTCCCCGCCCCCCCCTCACCGGAGCAGCCAAGGCTGAGCAAAAGCGTTTTTGTGCTCTCCCTGATGTGACAGCTCTTGGCTTGAGGTTGGTTTCTTTGAGGCCTGCGAATGACTCTCGGACTCTGCACAGAGATGCCAAACAGCAATAAACAAGAAAAGAAAGACTTCTCCAAAATAGAGCCCTGGGATCTGCTCCAGCTCTGACTGAAAGGTTCAGATTCTAAGTCGGCCCCAAAGGCAAGGCTGCCCACACCATGGGTCTAATCCCGACCAGCCGCTCGCTGCACGGGAAGCTGCCTGTGTTCTACCGGCCTCCTGAAAAACTCTTTTCTGTTCCACTGAAGCCCGTGCTGATCACTTACTCCCATAGCACTGAGATGAACTTGCGTGTGACCTTGGGGGTTAAATGGGAGGAGTCCCTGAGACAATCTATTCTGGGCATCTGGACCCTGCAGGCCAATGCCACCTGCACCACGACTTCTCTCCCATGGCCCCACGTGGCCCCTGAGTTGGTCAGAACTGGTAACAGACCTTAGGTGAGAAGAAAGAATCTAGTTGTGGTATAGTACTTTGCATTTAGCTAAACCCTTGGAGTATATATTTGGTTTTTAACCATACTTTTTAACTTTTTTAAATGTTTTTACTTCTTTTTGAGAGACAGAGAAAGCAAGTGGGGGAGGGGCAGAGAGACAGGGAGACACAGAATCCGAAGCAGGCTCCAGGCTCCAAGCTGTCAGCACAAAGCCCCATGTGGGGCTCGAACTCCTGAACCGCGAGATCACGACCTAAGCCGAAGTCAGACGCTTAACTGACCAAGCCACCCAGGTGCCCCTTTATACTTTTTAACTTTTAAAATACTTCCAAACTTGCAGAGAAGCCTCAAGAATAAAACAGGGCACTCCTGTCCATGCTCTACCCCGAGCACCGATTCTCACTAATTTGCTACATTTATTTAGCCACTCTCTTTCGCTCCGTATTATGATCCATTTGTCCTGAACCATCTGTAAACAGGCTGCATACATCACGGCTCTCGTCTCCTAATCGTGTGTCTATCACCAAAGCTGTGTCCTTACACGGCTGCCGATTTCAGGAAACGTGACACGGATCTGGTGATTTATTGCATCGAGAGCCCAGCATTCCGGCTTTCCCCTTTTGCCACCATGATGTCCATCTCGGTATTCTTTTTCTCTCCGTTACAGGATCCAATCCAAGGTTTTGCTTTGTGCCCGGCTGTCCTGTTTTCTCAGTCTTCTCTAGTCTTTTGTGACGCCGATATTTGTGAAGAACGCTGGCCAGGTAGTTTGCAGAATCCCCCTCATTCTGGGCTCTCTGGCGCTTCCTCAGGGTAGGTTCAGATCACGCACCCTCCGATACGATGCAAGTGCTGCTGTGACCCCCCCAGAAGATCCCACCAACAGACCTGCGACATCTGTGCGTCCCACCGTGGCGATGCTAATTTTTAACAGCGTAATTGAGAGGTGATTCATGTAACGTTCACCCATTTAATAATTCAGTGGCTTCTAGTCTATTCAGAGCCGTGCAGCAAAGCACATGCAAGGACATCTTCGCCACCCGGGAAAACCCCCACATCCGTCTGCAGGGGCCCGCGTGCTCCTGCCCACGCCCCCGGGCCACACTGTCGTCCACCTCTGTGCACCTGCCGTTCCAGACAGCCCATATAAATGCGCCTGTACAGTGTGTGGTCTCTTGCCACTTTCTTCCATCGTCATAATGTCGTCAAGGTCCAGGCGATGTTACTCAGTCCACCCAGCAAGACGCTGTACGACTTTTCCCCTCGCAGGTTTTTTTAAGTTTATTTATTTATGGAGGGGGAGTGAGTGAGAGCAGGTGAGGGACAGAGAGAGAGAGGGAGGGAGAGACAGAGAATCTCAAACAGGCTCCACCCTCTCAGAGCAGAGTCGGCTGAGGGACTCGAACTCATGAACTGTGAGATGATGACCTGAGGAGTCGGACGCTTGACTGACTGAACCCCCTGGGCGACCCTCCCCTTGCCAAGTTACAAGCATTCTGTGGAGACACTTTGAGATCATGCAAACACCCTGCTCCTCATCAAAAGTCCCCCCTAGATTTAACATGACAGCTACTGCCCAAGCCAGTCTTGATTAAAACGGTTTATTAAGATCGATCACCTCCCCTGTCTGCCTCCTCCACTCATCAGCCATTAGCGACATAACTCGAATGGATGGATGGTGGCCTGGTGCCTCTCCGCAACCTCGTGACTGTCCCCAGGAAAGCCCCCGCAGAGCAGGCCCTCTGCCCCAGCAAAGGGGCATCCAGACCCCTCCTCTGTCCCACATCCCTCCCAGGAGCAGCCAGGACCCCTCAGAGACACACGTGCTCTGGTGGTACAGCATCCCTTTCACTCTGCCTGCGGCCTGAGAACTCTATCCCCCTCCTCCCTGTGAGGCGGGAAGGCCGAGGCGTGACATGAAGGCCTGTGTCCCTCAGGTTGGGGGTTCGGCAGTTCCCCCACTTTTGCATCTGGAAATCAGCATGCGTCTGCTTGAACCAGCTGGAGCAGCGGCCACAGCCACGTGCCCCGCCGCAGGTAAGAAACGCACAGTCCGCCCCGTCGAGCAAAGACATGCATCAGGTTTACACGGAAGAACCAGAACTTCAAGGCAGCAAGAAGAACATGCTAGGTGGCCGGACAGCCCCGGAAGGAGGAGCTCACCACACGGAAGTGGTCAGGAGGCCACGAGAGATGGGCCCGGGCGGCTGGGCACCCCACTCGTGATGGGGGGCAGGGGGGCAGGGGGAGACAGTCCCAGGCAGACATGCGCCAGGAGCCAGGGCCCAGGGGCACCCTGGGAAGGCAAGCGGCCCTGTTGGACGAAACAAACCACTAGAGGGGCGTGGCTAACATTCGCCGGGTCCCCTGGGCCCAGCGTGGAGCCTGGACTGAGCCTGTGGACGGACGGCGGGAAGCTGCCGAGGGGTTCGGAGCAGAAGAGGAAGCGGCCAGAGTGAGACAGGGGCCGAGATGTAATCTGGGAACTCAGAAGCCCGTTGGCACAGCAACGTCACGGCCCAGCCACACTGCGCGGTGACCCGGGAGGGCCTGTGGAGCAGCTGGCCACACTCACCCCTGCAGCCCAACCCAAGGGGGATGCTTCCGACGTGCTCCAGTGTGGCCAGAGCCCGCCTGTCCCCCAGCCAAGCGAATGCTCACTATCTGTGCTCCAGAATCTGAAACGCTGGCCACAGACCACTGTGGCCACTATAATAACGCAAAATTCAGAGCTATCGCAAGAATTCGCCAAATGTGACACCGAGACAGGAAGTGAGCAAAGCCCGGGGACAATGGCTCCCCAGAGACTTGCTGTGGAAACTTCCATCCGTGGGAGATACACTATCTGCAACGCAAGGCTAAGGAGTGTCATGAATTCACCTCCACGAGGCCGTCAGGGGGGACAGGGAGGCTGGCAGTGACGAGAAGTCCTGGTGGTGGGTGGTACCCCATCCTCCGCAGCCCTCAGCGCGTCTCCGCGGGGCCCGGGCTCACATTTGATTTGACAGGTGGCAATCAGGCGCCCACTACGAGCGGCACCGAGGTGGCAGGAGGGTCTCCGACTGAGTCGACGAGGACACACTGAGGGCAGAGCGCCCGGGCGGAGGAGGCAGCCCCTCTGGGGTAAAGCTCCGGCTCCGGGAAGGCTGGACCTTTCCCTCTGTCCAGGTTTTAGGACAGGCTGTTCTGCACAAACACCAGATTATTCTTGGCACCGAAGTCAAGCTTCTCGGTCAGCGACCAAAGCCCATGGGGAGCTTGGCTCCAGCACCAGAGAGCCCTGGCCGTGCCCGCCCCCCACCACGCACAGCCCTGGTCCAGCTGGCAGCCTTGCCAACGGATTTAAGTCCTTTTAGAAAGAAAATGCAGAATAGAGCCCTGTGGTTTGCCCTTTGAATAAGAAAATGGTGCCCCTCAAAAGAGCGTCCCTAAGGAGCACAGCTGAGCCTGGGGCATGAGACCCAGAGCTCAGTTCTCGCAAGGACGTTCCCACGCTGGAGACACGCCTGCCAATGTACATCCCACCCAGGCCACCCCTGCCTCGCCCAGGTGATGGGGCACATGCGTATATACACATACACACACACACACACACACGCACACGCACTCTCATTACCAGTCGGATCCTCCCACAGCCTCTTAGAAAACCATGAAGGCAGCCTCAGGCCCAGGTATGGGGTGTGTACGGTCAACCCCCCCCCCCCCCGAGACCTCATGCTCACCCCCAGCATGAGGGGCCAAGTGCTCATAAGGAAGTGCTCCCTGGTGTCCTGTCCCCCACCCCCTGCCCCGGAGCCACTGCCAGCAAAGCCCCAGAGAACTGGTAATGGTAACCCTCTCTGACCACGGAACGGAGCACCTAGTGGTTCACAGGAGACGATGACCATGACCATGACCATGACCTTGCGAGGTGACTGAGTAGGGACTATTCATTCATTTTATGGATGGAGACACAGAGGCTGAGAGAGGCCACAGGGCCTACCCTGGGGCTCAGGCTCTTGAGATCCAGGTGTCCTAACTTCTGTGACACTTGTGGCTTTGTGAATCTGACCCGCAAATGGAAATGTCACTTCATTCCCTGTACCACCCGGCCCCCAACCCCCGCCAGATCACTCTGTTCAACCCATGGCTCGTTTCCCCCGAAGCCAGTTTTGCCAGAATGCATGCCCTCACCTCTGTGGACCACATGAAGTGGGCCCCAGAACATTCTTCCATTAACACACGTGCCTATCACTCCAGCCCCCTCTCCAACAGCCCTCCTCCTCCTCCTCCTAGAGGGCAGGGACCTCATCTTCTCGGACTTGGTTCCTCGGCTCAAGCACAGACCTGGAACACAGTAGGAGCATACTGCATGCCCTGCCAGTGACACGCTGCTGGAGGCACCTGGAAGTCACTCTCCCTGCTCAGTGCGCAGGCCGCACCTCTTTGAAACACAAACTTCCTCTGTGTCCCCTGCTGGCCGGCCACTGCCAGCAGCTCGGACCCTCGAAATGTCTCAAAGAAACAGAGACACCGTTTATGCTACTGAACCTGGCCCGGTCACCCCTGACCCAACCCTCAGGGGACACGTCCCACGGGAGAGTCACAGAGCATGGGGCTCGCGAGGGTGAGGGGAGCCCCTGACCCCATGACTCCAGCTGACATGGTGGCATGTGAACGCTGTATACCTAGACAGGAGTCCCCACCATGGAGTGTGGACGTGGAAGCCCCGAGCATCTTCTAGCCCCTCCCCATTGTCCAAACTCTGCCATGTTAGCCTCGGAACCCAATGAAGAGGAGGTATGCTCAAGACAAAGGCTTATTCAGCTTCTCTAATTAGAAAAGTAACACCCAGGGGTGCCTGGGTGGCTCAGTCGGTTAAGCATCCAACTTCAGCTCAGGTCATTATCTCACGGTTCATGGGTTCGAGCCCCACATCGGGCTCTATGCTGACAGCTAGCTCAGAGCCTGGAGCCTGCTTCAGATTCTGTGTCTCCCTCTCTCTCTGACCCTCCCCTGCTCTCGCTGTCTCTCTCTCTCAGAAATAAACATTAAAAAAGAAAAAAAAAGAAAAAAAAGTTAACACCCAGGGATGCCTGGGGGGCTCAGTCGGCTCAGTGGCTGACTTCGGCTCAGGTCGTGATCTCACAGTTTGTGGGTTTGAGCCCTGTGTCGGGCTCTGAGCTGATAATGTGGAGCCCGCTTGAGATTCTCCTTCTTTCTCTGTCCCTCCCCCACTCTCTCCCTCTCAAACTTAAAAAAAAAGCAAGTGGGGCGCCTGGGTGGCTTAGTCGGTTAAGCGTCCGACTTTCGCTTAGGTCATGATCTCGCGTTTGTGGGTTCGAGCCCCGCGTCGGGCTCTGTGCTGACTGCCAGCTCGGAGCCTGGAGCCTGTTTCAGTCTGTGACTCCCTCTCTCACTGACCCTCCCCTGCTCACTCTGTCTCTCTCTCTCTCCTAGAAATTAAAAAAAAAAAAAAACATTTAAAAAAATAAAAAAAATTAAAAAAAGCAAGTAATACAGGTATACAGTTTTGTTAAAACATCAAATAGGGAAAAAGGGGCTCTCGGGGCAAGCAACTGTCCCCCATCTCTCCTCTCCCTGCTCTCAGTCCAGCTTCCCAAACACAATTGCTTCTCTTCTTTAGAGAGAGAGCACAAGCCAGGGAGGGGCAGGGAGAGAGGGAGAGACATTCCCAGGCAGGCTCCATGCTGTCAGTGCAGAGCCCAACGCAGGGCTTGATCCTGTGAACTGTGAGACTGTGACCTGAGCCCAAATCAAGAGTCAGACACTCGGGGCGTCTGGGTGGCTTAGTCGGTTAAGCGTCTGACTTTCGCTTAGATCATGATCTCGCAGTTTGTGGGTTCGAGCCCTGCGTCAGGCTCTGTGCTGACTGCCAGCTCAGAGCCTGGAGCCCACTTCAGTCTGTGACGCTCTCTCTCTCTGACCCTCCCCTGCTCACACTGTCTCTCTCTCTCTTAGAAATAAATAAAACATTAAAAAAAATTAAAAAAAAAAAAAAGAGAGTCAGACACTCAACTAACTGAGGCCCCCAGGTGCTGCAAAAGGCAATCACTTCTATTTCTGATTTCAGCATATCCACCCATCCATCCTCCATGCATCCATCCATCCCCCATCCATGCACCCATCCCCCCATCTGTCCATCCATCCACCCATCCATCCTCCCAACCTCCATCCATTCATCCACCCATCCTTCATCCATCCATCATCCACTCACCCACCTACCCATCCATCCATCCATCCACCAGCTTCTGTCTGTGACGCCTCTGTTATGAACCAGGCACTGTTCGAGGCTGCAGGGATACAGCAACGAACAAAGCAGACCAAAAACAAAAAAAAGAAAAGAAACAAAAAACCCTGCCCTCCTCCAGGAGACAGTATAAGAAAATAAGTAAAATATATGGTATGTTTGCTTGCGAGAGCGCTCTTAAGAAAAACGAAGTAGGGTTGTGGGGAGGTGGGGGAGAGCTGCAGTCTCAAGTAAGATCATCTGGGAAAGTGTCTGAGCTGAACTGTGTCCCCTCAAAATCCACAAGTGGAAGTCCTCACCCCCAGCACCAGCCTCCAGAACTGTGAGAAAGATAAATATCTGTCGTTCAAGCCGCCCAGTCGGTGGCATTGGTCGTGACCGCCCCAGCACACCAGTATTGGTGACATGGGAGCAAAATCTCAGGACACGAATGAGCGAGCCACGTAGATCTCTGAGGACAAGGACACCAAGCAGGAGGAACAGTGAATGCCAAAGCTCTAGGATGAGAAGATGCCTCTGAAATATTCAAGAAAGGCAGAGGCCAGTGGTGCTGGAGCAGAGTGAGCGAGACGGAGGAGGAGATGAATCCACAGGACAGTGGGCGACAGATGCGCTGGCCGTGTTGGGGTGGCCAGTGAGCCCTGGAACGGGGCTGTGCCAAACTGCACCATGTTGTAAGTGCATGATGTATACCAGATCTTGAAAACTTAGCACGCAAAAAAGAAACACAAAATGTTCCATTAATAATTTTTCTTTTTTTAATGTTTATTTTTGAGAGAGAGAGAAAAAGAATGTGAGTGGGGGAGGGGCAGAGAGAGAGTGAGAGACAGAATCTGAAGCAGGTTCCAGGCTCTGAGCTGTCAGCACAGAGCCTGATGCGGGGCTCGAACCCCCGAACCGCGAGATCATGACCTGAGCTGAAGTCAGACGCTCAACCAACTAAGCCACCCAGATGCCCCAGTAAATTTTATTAATATGCACTGGATGATAAATATATAGGACATATTGAGTTAAGAATCAATTACAGTTCATCCCACCTGTTCCTTTTTATTCTATATAATGAAGGTACTAGAAAATCTTAGGTTATACCTGTGGTTTATGTTCTACCTCTTTGGGAAAGTTCTGGCCTAGAGCCTTGTGGGTTAAGATAGAACCTGGGGCTTTTGCTCTGAGTGACATGGAGCCATTGGAGGGTTTCCAGCTCAAAAATGACATGATCTGACTCACTTGTTTTCAAAGAATCTCTCTGGTGGTCACGTTGAGGGCAGACCACTAGAGACATCAATAAATGTGAGCAGATCATTTGCAGGGCCACTGCAGCCATCCAGGAGGAGACGAGGCTTGGACCAGCAAGGCAGAGGCGGCATGGTAAGAAGTGGTCAGATACCGAAAAGATTTCGAAAGCAGAGCCAGAAGCGTTCCCTGACAGATTGGGCGTGGGGTGTGAGAAAAAGAGGAGTCAAGGATGAGTCCGGGTTTTTGGCCTGAGCTTCTGGAAGGATGCCACTTGCTGCGGGGGGCGGCGGGGGGGGGGAGAAGGGAGACGCAGGTCTGGGGAGGAAGAGCAGGAGCTTGGTTTTAGACAAGTCTCGGATGCCTTTTGGGTTCTAAGTGGAGATGTTAGGAAGTTAGTTGGGTACAAGACTCCGGAATCCGGGGAGAGCTCTGAGCTGAAGATCTGGCTTTGGGAGTTATTATTATAAGGATGCCATTGAGGGGCGCCTGGTGGCTGAGTCATTTAAGCCTCTGACTCTTGCTTTCAGCTCAGGTCTTGATCTCACAGTTTTATGAGTTCGAGCCCTGCATCTGGGCTCTGTGACGACAGCATGGAGCCAACTTGACATTCTCTCTCTCCACCTCTCTCTGCTCCTCCCCTGCTTGTGCTCTCTTTCAAACTAAATAAACTTTTAAAAAAATTATAAAAAGGATGCAACCGAAGGTCAGGAAACAGCAGGACCATCAAAGGAGTGAGCATAAGTGGGAAAACAGTAAGGTCAAAAAGAAGGCCAAGACCATGAGCCCCAAGTGCCCCAGGGACCCCCAAATTTGGAGGCTGCAAGACGACCAAGGGAGACAGAGGAGGAGCTGTGAGGTGCAGAGAAACCCAGGGGAGGGAGATGCTCCAGAAGCCAGGGGAAGACAGTGTTTCAAGGAGGAGGGAGGGGGCACCGCGTCCAACGCTACCGAATGTTCCAGAAGACAGAGACGGAGACCTGACCGCTGGATTTAGCAACCCAGAGGTGCTGGCAATCCTGACAAGCACAATTCAGGTGAGCAACGGAGGCAGAGTACAGTGGGTTCAAGAGAGGGTGAGAGAAGAGGGGTCGGTGACCGCCAACCCACGTACTTCCTGCAGGAGCTGTGCTTTAAAGGGGAGCCGAGAAAGGGTCGTGGCCGGGGGGTGGGGGTGGGGGTGTAGGATCAAGAGAGGCTAGTTTTACAAGGTGGGGGACAATTTCAGCATGTACGCGCACTGCTGGGAATGAGCCAGTCGACACAGAAACAATGGTGATGTCAGAAAGAGCAGGAATGGAATTCTTCCAATGTTTTTCTAGTCTCCAGGGTATACTGATTCTGCTTCTTCATGTCTTCTCAACATTGCACCTTGACTCTCTGCTACAATACGTGGGATTAGCTTATTCACATCACCCCTCACCTTCCCGCTGTTCGCCCCAATATCATCCCCGGAGATCTCTACTGCTCTATAACTCTAGCTCAGTTCATTTACTGATCACCTTGGTAACCTTTATTTCTTGGTCTACCAAATACTGACGGCATCTCTTGACACCCTCTCCCCACACCTCTACCCTGCCCCCCTCCAGATCAGTCAGCTTCGATAGGTTGCTCTAGGACAACAATAATCCTACTGACCACAACATCTCAGCAACTCATGCTTCTTTCTCATTCATATGACACAGGGTGCCCTGCCTCTGATGTCCTTTTTGTTCTGGGAGGCAGACTGAAGAGCAGACCCCATGTGAGACCTGGCCTTCTCATGAGAGAAAGAACAAAGCCAGAACCTCACAATGCCTCTTAAAGGGTCTGCTCAGTCACTGCCACTCACATTCAACTGGCTGAAGCAAGTCACATGGCCAAACCCGTTATCAGTAGGCAGGGGAGGAAGTATTCCCCTCCCACAGGAAGCATGGCAAGCCATATGGCATCAGGTGGGAATGTGCCATCCTCTTTCAGGGAGGACAGTGAATAATTGGGAACAATAATTTAATCTATCACAATCCATTTGCCAAGTTCTACGAGCTATGGTTTTCATTTTATATCATCACGATGGAAAATCTTTACATCTTCCTTTATAGCTGTTATAAGCAGTCCTCAGGGCTTTGTCTGTGGTTGCTTTTAAAAGTTGAAAACTACTGAACAGCATTTATATTATTATGACTAAGCAAGTATTCTTTGCTGCAGAGTCAAAGAGGAGCTAAGAGCCCATATTGTGCACCACTGTTTCAATGAGACAGACCCCATAAGAATAAGAGCCTTCTTACATTCTACCATCTGCTCAAGATTGGGCCACATTTTGATTTGCTTCATAGTTGAGTTATGCCTTTTCATGAAAAATGTTTGGTTTTTCTGAAGTTGCTGATTACGTCTCTTTTGCTATTGTTGGTAGAGAAACATGTGTTACACCGTATCCCCATTCCCCTCCGAATTCTTTCTCACTCCATTTATTGTTCAGAATATTTTTATTCTTTTTTGAAGCTTGCTGACTTCCTGATCTAATTGGACAGGTTGCTTCATTTTTGGAACTCGATGCTTCTGCACAGCTTTTTGTCTTTACTGCAGTTACTAATTGCTTTCTGTTTTTTAACAAAGGTTTTATTTCTGGCAGTCCCAATAACACTCTTAACTCTATGGAATGTCCCTGATCACATCAGCCTCAGAAAACTCTTTTCTGGGGCCTTCATCCTCCTACACTAAAGAAAGCTGACTGCTCTCAGGCCCGCTGAACAATTTTATCCTCAGGTGGATTTTCCTGGTTGCCCTGAATTGGATGCATTGTTTCCTGGATCTCATATTTTCTCTCTTGGTTTACTCTCTGGTTTTACTGAAACATCTACTCAAATAACTTCCTGGAGAACGTTGAATAGGATGTAAACTTCCTTGGTTCTTGCATCCTCAAGACTGCCGCACTTAAATATAAAATAAAGGCATCGGACCAGATGATCTCTAATACCTACTCCAGGAGTACAATTCTAGTCCATATTCATTCATAAATAGCATATTATATCAAAGAGAAATTTAAAATCGCTGCTGCTTTTAAGAAACTTACATTTATAGAGGCAAAAAGTAAACTCTTCATTTAAAATTTTTTTAAATGTTTTATTTATTTTTGAGAGAGAGAGACAGTATGAGCAGGGGAGGGTCAGAGAGAGAGGGAGACACAGAATCTGAAACAGGCTCCAGGCTTGGAGCTGGCTGTCACCACAGAGCCAGACGTGGGGCTCGAACCCACGAACCATGAGATTGTGACCTGAGCCGAAATCAGATGCTTAACTGACTGAGCCACCCAGGTGCCCCATAAACTCTTTTTTTTTTTTTTTTGGTAAAATGTTTTCATTTATTTCTGAGAGACAGAGAGAGAGAGCATGAGCAGGGGAGCTCAGAGAGAGATGGAGACACAGAATCTGAAACAGGCTCCAGGCTCTGAGCTAGCTGTCAGCACAGAGCTGGACGCGGGGCTCGAACCCACGAACCGCGAGATCATGACCTGAGCCAAAGTCGGATGCTTAACCAACTGAACCATCCAGGAGCCCCATAAACTCTTAAAATAATAACAAAAAGTCAACAGTACAAAAGATGGCCACAAGATAGGGCAACGTTTGTCATCAGCTTGAGCCTCAGGGCTGGAGGAAAGAAAGACAGAAGCTGAACCAGCCTGCAGTGCTCTTACTGGGGAAGCAAGACTTTAGCTGAGTGTCAAACAGTAGGCAGTATATTAGAGACAGATGAAATATGTATGACTATCCAACCGTAGATTAGTGACCAACATGAGTCTGACAGAACGGTTAACAGTCAGTGGAAGTGCTCCTCCCTACACTCCCCTGCTTCTGAATAACTAACGTTTTCCTTTCGCCAAGTCAATCAAGACAGATAAAATCTTCAAATGTGAAAGTGGAATGTTGCCCCTGACCAACAGACAAACTCTGTCCATTCTGGGCGATAACAATGAACTTTCACTACACATATGAATAATTTCGTCCAAACTTATAAATGCCTTCCTTTTAGGACTATGAAGGTACCGACAATGGTCTTTATTAGTAGCATTTCACTGAATAGGATGGGGGACAGGGGGAGGGGGAGGCACTCTCTTTACCATAATCCTTTTATTTTTTTAATGTTTTATTTATTTCTGAGAAAGAGAGACAGTGTGAGCAGGGGAGGGTCAGAGAAAGAGGGAAACACAGAATCTGAAACAGGCTCCAGGCTCTGAGCTGTCAGCACAGAGCCCGATGCGGGGCTCGAACCCACTAACCGTGAGATCATGACCTGAGCTGAAGTTGGACGCTTAACTGACTGAGACACCCAGGCGCCCCATGCCATCATCCATTTTTAAAATTTGTTTTGCATTGTTCCCTGAGGAGTCAGAGTGATCACAGATCGCTGCTCTTTCCCAACCCTTCCCCAGGGGAGGAAGCATCCCTCTGACATCCTGACAGCATGGACACCTGCACTGAGAAGGCCCCAGGGATTTATAAGGACTGGGCTTCTCACGCAGGCCCTGCACAGCGGATGAACCAGAGACACTGGCATTAGAGGGAAAATGTGGCTTCTTTTGGCGCCCACCCCACTTGTTCTCTCATTTGATTTGCAAATGAGGAGAGGACTTGCAGAGAAGGGCAAAGTTTCCAGAAGAAAAAGAAAAGATCTTTGGGTCAATAGTCTGCCCGGTTTCCAAAGAGCAGGGGTAGAGTGAGGCCCGCGAATGCTTGGACCATGGGGTTGATTTCCTCGGCAGGGTCTGACCTACGCCACCGCCCCTGGGAGCCTTTCTCTGAACCCCACTTCCACCTGGAAAGAATGAACTGAGCACAAACACTCTGCTCTGGCTACCATGACAGCATTCATCAAATTCAAAGTTTGCATCAATTTTCCCCAACAGTCTACGGCACCTCGACGGACGCACTCATCGTCGCGCCCCGGTGCCTGGCATGTGGCGGTCGCGCTGCGTTTGTTGAACGCATGACGGCCACTGGATGGAAATAGGCTGCGTGTCATTAAAGGGCAGAGCCAGACATAAATGTTCCGTTTTCACAGGACCTTCCAATAAGCCAGAAGGGCCTGGAGAAGGGGGTATAGGCCAAGGAGAGGACTTCCAGGTGCTGGGGCCACTCACGCCGGTCATGGAGGGTCCAAAACACCACCTGCAAGTTTTACCCGGGCTGCTCTGCCACCCGCCCGCAGGTCGAGGGGCGCGGAGGGAGCACCAAGGACTCGAAGCCACGGCCCCAAAGAGCACCCCACACATCCAGAGGTGAGGGCAGTGCTCAGCTCTGCAGAAACACCAAGGGCAAGAGAAGCCCCCCACCCTGGGGGACCCTGCCGAGGCCCAACCCCTGAGCTTTCTATAATTTAATCCGATCCTCCCAACGACCCAGATGGACAGCCACCCCTGACTTACAGAGGAGAAACGCCACACCCAGGATCAGGGACCCCTCCTTCAGCGTGGGGGGCGGGGGGCGGGCTGTGCGCCCAGCGAACTATACAACCAAAACAAAACGGGGGGAAATGCCTGGATTCGGTCACTGAAAATTCAGAAATCTGCACCCCCGCATCTTGCCTGTTTTAGTATTTTTGCAGTTTGCTTATTTTTCTCTTTTATTTTCTCCTGGCTTCCTGGACAGGTTCCTTACAAAATCCCCGGAGGATTCTGATCTAACAAAGGGAAGTATGAAGAGCTGGGTCCCCGGGGCGGGGGAGTAGGGGACCCAGGAGGAGCGAGTGGCAGCCAGGGCCAAGGTGGGAAAGGCACCTGGGGAGGTGAGACCCAAAGAGGCCTGCAGGTGCCCCTGGACATGATCCCCTACCCGGCCACACTGCATTCCTTTCCTCCAAAGACCACATGGGGTGACATTGACTTCACATGAGAAAAGTGAAACGAAGACATGATCTTCACATCGTGGAGAGAGGACGGCTGGGCCAAGCGTCTATACTCCAGCAGGTGGGAACCTCCGACCCGATTAACATTAGCCAGCCTTCCTCCTGGGGTCTAGGCTTGCAGAGAGCCTGATACCGCCCGCCCACCCCACGGGGGCAGTGCGGGCTGCCAGAGGGTCCGAGGGAACCCTTCAACCTCCTGCTGGGACAGATCCACAACCCTGGCCAGGCGGCCGCCCAGTGCAGGAGCACAGGTAAGCGCCAAGGGGACAGCGAACACGTCCCGGGTGGGAGGGCGCGACCTTCACTATCACGGCTACGGCCACCGCGGAGGCCTCGGCTGAGCGGACTGAGCTCAAGGCCGTGAGAAAGGCCAAAGTAAAACCGAAAACCACTTCCAGCTGACCTCTGTTCTTAGGAACTTGGAGCCTTAGACGCTGGCAACCGGCTGGCTGGCTCGCTCGGGACCAGGCTTTCTCCTGGGGAGGGCGCGGAGCTGCCTGCCGCTCCTGTCCCGCACGCAATTGGGGGGATAGATGGCTGCCGATTGGGCAAGCTGGGGGTTGAGGGAAGGCACGCAGGTTGGGGTGAGGTTAGGAGAAGGAAGCCCGGGGAAACTTCTCCCTCCCTCCCGCTACACACCCTTTGGCATCCCTACTTCTGCGACGGGACTTTCTTTTAAAATGTGGGGCACTGGGAACCTCAGGGACCCCGCGGACAGCCAGAGTCCGATACAGAACTGCACGGGCGCGCTCCCCTTCGGTCACGAACGGAAGGGCTGGGAGGGAGCCAGGGGTCACCTCCGGCCAGGAGCGTTGGGACTAGCGAGATCGTCCCCCACCCCACCCCACCCCCCGGGAGCTAATGGGCACAGGCGGAGCCGTGGGCACCCCGGAGGGAGGCGTAGGACGCTCGCCCCCGTACGGTCCGCACCCCGCGATGGCAGGTGGGCTCGCGAGGTGTCCCTTTTCCTCAGCTCGGCCGCCCTCTGTCGCCGCCACGCTCCCCCCACCCGGGCCTCGCACCCCTCGAAGGAAGGGGCTCGCGGGAGGGGGCGCGCGCAGCAGCGAGCAGGGGCAGGGTTTAGGGGCGTCAGGGGCGTCCTTTCCGCGCCGCCGCCCGCCGGCCCCCGCGCTCCCTGCCAAGTTCCGGCTCTTGCGGCCCGACCCTCGAGCCTACAGGTGGGAGGAGGCTCCCGGCGGACCGGGGCTGGGAGAGAGGGAACCCGCGCGGCGCCTCCTCCGGGGCGCCCACCCCACGCGCCGCGGCCACCTGCCAGGGGGCGCCGAGAGTGCGCGGGTCGGCGCGCGTGGGCGCCCCCCGGGGGTGACCCCTTGTCCTCCGCGGGTCGCGGCCGCCGCGTCTTACCCAGTCCCGGCACGAAGGTGTTGAGGAAGAGGCAGATGACGGCCACGGGGAAGGGCATGTAGGGGATGGCGGCGCGCAGGGGGCCCTTCTTCTCGCGGACCTGCACCACCACCCCGCTGGACGCGGCTGCGGCGCGGGGGTCCGCCGCCGCCACCGCCGCCGTCTCGGCGTCTTTGTGCGAGGGCTCCATGGCGGGGCGCGCGCAGGGGCGGGAGGCGGCGGCTCCGGGCCCCGGGCTCCGCGCCGAGCTCAGGCGGCCAGCGTGCTCCCGCGCCGCGCGGCTCGTCCAGAAGCCCGCACGCCCGCGTCCCCACGCGGCCGGCCCTCTGCCGCGCGCTGCGCCGCGCCCACACCCCGGCGAGGGGCGGAGAGGGCGGTGCGACACGCGGCGACAGCGCTCCGACGCCCCTCCCCGCAGGGCCCCTTCTCCGCCCTCCTCCCCGCCCCCCCGGCCCCCCTCCCGGAAAAATGCCACTTACGGATCGGGGCGGAGGGAGAAAAGTAGAAGGGGAAGGCGGCGATCCCCGGGGGGGATGTGCGCCCCGGAGAGCCGAGCCGGGCGCGAGCCTCGCCCCGGGATGCCGCGAAGCGGGCCGGTGTGCTGGGTGGGCCCTGTCGAGAAAGCCGAGAGTTGGGTCCTTTAACCTGGAGGACGCACAGGGCGCGGGGCAGATCGGCACCGGGGACGCACAGCGCCAGGTGCCTAGTAGGCCAGCAACTCCTTCAGATTTTCCTGGGTTTGGTTCTGGTCGATAATAGAGCTGAAAGCAGGAGACAGCTTTTCAAACAGGTTCAAGAGTGATTAACATGAGACCCTCCCCTGCACACACGTACACAGGCGCCCTCGCACGCGGACGCGGAAGGCATGCACCTGCTGTCGCGAAGCGGGGAAGCGGGGATGTGGGGATCCGATCCCCGAACCGTCCAGAAAGAAAACCTGGCCTTTTGTGCGCTCGACGTGGTGGTTAAAAAGCCAGCGAGGACATAGCGCCGTCTGGTGTTGACAGTGCGGCAGTTGGTAGACGCGAGAAGGTTTGGCCTCAGGTCTGAGCTGGCGGCAGGAGGCCCCATACGGAGTTAGTTTTTTCTTTTTAAAAATGTTACCCTCACAAATGAACGGAGGAAAGCAACCGCCTCCTTTGTTAGAGGTTCAATCGTCGGAATTACCCGGATATTCAGAGAACTATCTGAATAATCGGAAAAATGCAAATCCTCCTTCTCCAGGAATAAGTGTTTGCATGACCCTAAAGCAGCCCAGGGGTCAGAGGGAGAATGCTGAAAGACCAGAGACTATTTTATAGGTATCTGAATAAAATAATTTTAAAAGCAGATGCTCGGGGCGCCTGGGTGGCTTAGTCGGTTAAGCGTCTGACTTTCGCTTGGGTCATGATCTCGCGGTTCGTGGGTTCGAGCCCCGCGTCGGGCTCTGTGCTGACTGCCAGCTCAGAGCCTGGAGCCTGTTTCAGTCTGTGACTCCCTCTCTCTCTGACCCTCCCCTGCTCACGCTGTCTCTCTCTCTCTCCTAGAAATAAATAAAACATTAAAAAAAAATTAAAAAAAAAAAAGCAGATGCTCAACAGGGGGTAGGGGTGATACCGTGGAGACACACACACACACACACACACACACACACACACACACACACACAAACTAGCTCGGGCCTGGCAGTCAGAGTGAACAAGACTGAGAATTTCAGCCTCTACTCAGCCCCTAATTACCTGTATGGCTTAGAAGAACTCATATGAGCCTTTTCTGGGCTTGAGTTAGTTTGACTGTAGCATCAAAGCTGGGTTCAATACACATCTGTTGAAGGTCTCAGAAGACACAGGTTCTAGGGGGAGAGGAAGGAGTGAAGCCCAGGCTCTGCCTTCATAGGTCTAATAAGTAAACTGAGTCAGGATGATAGAATCAGGCAGTGATGATGTCAGGGCTGAGGGCACTGAGCAACCAGGAGATGTATTTTTTATTATTTTTTTACTTTATTTTTGAGAGACAGAGTATGAGTGGAGAAGGGGCAGAGAAAGAGGAAGACACAGAATCTGAAGCAGGCTCCAGGCTCTGAGCTGTCAGCACAGAGCCCAACACGCGGCTCAAACCCATGGACCGTGAGATCATGACCTGAGCCGAACTCAGGCCCTCAGCCGACTGACTCACCTGGGGGCCCCTGTATTTTTACTCAGAGACCTAGGAGATAACCCACATTATTCTTTCGCAGAGCACCTGAGCTATTTTAGGACCATGCAAACACTATTCTTGGGGGTGGGGGGGGCGAGGAGGATTTCAGGGAAGAAAGAATTTACATCTCCCAATTTGCCAGATGGTTCACTTAATATCTGGATATGAGAAAGACATCAGGACAGAGTGACAGCATATACAAAGGCATGGAAGTCGAGAAAACTAGAGAACGTTCCAGGGGTTGCTGTGTGTCTGGGACTCCGGCTCATGTAGGAAGGACAGGAATTGGCTCTGGGGGTGGGCAGGAACCTAGTAAGGAAGGGCGAAGGAATTTGGGCTTTACCCTGGTGGCAACGTAGAATCTCTGGAACATTTTAAGCAGGGGTTTGGCCTGGCAAGAAGGTTCCATGTACTATTACTGCGTAACAATCTACCCCAGAATTCCGTGGCCTGACCCAACCATTTAGGAATGATCACAGATTCTGTGGGTCAGGAAACGTCTGGAGGCTCAGCTTAGAAGATGCAGATGGTGGCAGCCAGAGCAGCTGGGGTTCAGGATTCGCTTCCAAAATGATTCTCAGGTCTGGTGCCTGGACTGGGATAACTTGAGAGCTGGCTCAACTGGAACCATTCCCCGAGGCGCCTACACATGGCCCGGCCACGTGACTTGGACTTTTCACAATATGGCGGCTGGCCTCCAATGAGAGCATGGCAGGGCCAGTAAAGGCTGCCTGGACTTCGGCCCTGACCTCAGATGTCACCCGATGTCACTTATGTGGACCCTGTTTGCAAAGCAGACACAAACATGCTTACGTTCAGATGGAGGACAGCCCACCTCTCAATGCAGTAATGTCCGAGAAGTTGCCCCCCACCCCCCAGTCTTAAAACCATCATCAGGGGCGCCCTGGGTGGCTCAGTCCGTTAACCATCTGACTTCGGCTCAGGTCATGATCTCATGGTTCATGGGTTCGAGCCCCCTGTCAGGCTCTGTGCTGACAGCTAGCTCAGAGCCTGGAGGCTGTTTCAGATTCTGTGTCTCCCTCTCTGAACCTCCCCTGCTCACGCTGTCTCTCTCTCTCAGAAATAAATTTTTTTTAAAAATTTAAAAAATATGGGGCGCCTGGGTGGCTTAGTTGGTTAAGCGTCCGACTTTCGCTTAGGTCATGATCTCACGGTTCGTGGGTTCGAGCCCCGCGTCGGGCTCTGTGCTGACTGCCAGCTCAGAGCCTGGAGCCTGTTTCAGTCTGTGACTCCCTCTCTCTCTGACCCTCCCCTACTCATGCTCTCTCTCTCCTAGAAATAAATAAAACATTTAAAAAAAAAATTTTAAAAATATTTTTAAAAAAAGCCACCATCATCAGATGTGGTTTGGGGGATGGGTTGGAGGGGATAAAGTTGGGTCCCACAGAAGGGAACTCTTCCCGACCTGCATGGGTCAGGAATGGGGAACGGGACAGCTAGCTCCCAGACAAAAACTGGACATTATCAGCAGACAAAGAGGAAAGCTTGACTTTGAGGGTCTGAGGACAGCCAAGGGGTGGTGGACACTCGTTAAGTAAATGGCCAGCTAGATGACTGTCTAGACAGATGTGGTCTTGACCATCAGCTAGTCAGTTTGAGGCTCAGTGAAGCCATCCAGCGGCAGGTTTGAGAGCCACCAGTATACAAATGGTAGCAAAACCCTGTATGCAAGTGTGGAATGAGAAGACTAGTGGCCAGAGGGTCCCTAGTGCCCTGTGATTAGGCAGAAGGAAAGAAGGCAGAAGAAGGAAGTTCAAAAGGATAAACACTAAGACTGTTTGGGGGAGGCCGGAGGAAGATCTTTAAGGAGTGGTCAGCAGTGTCAGATGCACAGGGGGTTGTTCCATGGGGACATCCACACCCAGCCCTTAGAAGAGGGGGGTTTATTTCAGGTCTTTGGATCAGGCAGTGCATTTCCCTGCCCTGCTCCCTCCGTGGAGGGGACTTCTCATCCTCCTTCACGTAAAGTAACGACGTGTGCCCTCCTCACTGCCCCCCAGAAGCCCCAGGCTGTAATGTCTGCAGAGGGAGGTGATGAGATGGAGGAAAAGAAAGTTTACAAGACCAAGGTCAACCAGACAAGTGAAGGCATGGGCACCCCCCCCGCCACATTCCCAACTTCCCTGAGAGACACACTGGAGTCAAGAGTGGGGTCCTGTACTAATAGAGGGGCGCTCCCCTCTCTGGGTCTCCTGTGTTTTAACTTTTTTTGTTTACATGTATTTATTTCTGAGAGACAGAGTGAGACAGAGTGCAAGTGGGGGAGGGGCAGAGAGACAGGGAGACACAGAATCCGAAGCAGGCTCCAGGCTCTGAGGTGTCAGCACAGAGCCCAACACAGGGCTCAAACCCATGAACTGTGAGATCATGACCTGAACCAAAGTTGGACACCTAACAAACCGAGCCGCCCAGGCACCCCCTCCTGCGTTTTAATTTAATGGGGTCAGCCTGACAGTAACATTGGCAGTGGGGCGATAATCAGCGTGGCTGTCTAGATTTGGACATCAGCTGTTTACAGAAGTATCTGGAAAGCTAGTGCTCACAGGAAGGCACCCTTGCAGGCCCAGTGCCCGTGCCTGTGCCAGTGCAGAAGCTCATCTGTCCTGCCGGAGCTTGGGGGGCGGGGCCGGGACCCCAGGGAGTGCCAGGGCAACTCTTTGGCAAGCCTGTTCCTTGCCCTTCCTGGTCCTTTAAGGACAGAGGGAAGGATCGTTACCACGCTGAATTCAGTCTTGATGACCTGAGAGAGACATTCATTAGGATGGGCTCCAGCGAGGCCAGGGCGAAGGAGACCGCTGTCTCCTAAGAGATTCCCCACACCCCTCCCGACAGCAGCCGCTGAGCCGGAGCTCACCTCGGGGACTCCTGCTTCTGAGGCAAACGGGTTCAAGTGTTTCTAAAGTTGGGTGCGCTGTGGCTGCAGACCAGGCCACCGAGGACAGTGTGAAACTCCCTTAACAGGAGTGCCAGGGAAAGCCTGCCTGATCTGCTGACATGGGGCAGACTGGCACTCTCCGAAGAACCGAGCACTCCGAGAGCCCTGCACGCTGAAGCCCGAACCCAGCTCCGAACAACACGGGAGGCGAAGGGGGGCCTGGCCTGGCAGCCTTCTCCCCACACAGGGCAGAGGGGTTGTCCCCACAGGGAGCCACGCAGCCTGCGGCGAGCCCAGGGCACAGAGTAGCTGGTGGTAGCAGCTAGTACTGGTGGCGGTATGGGTAGTTTAGATCATGGTAGTAGTGTATAATAGTACTATGTCATAGTAACATGTAATAATAACATATAGGATAAAATATAGTAGTGATAGTATGTAGTAGTAGTGTGTAGTGGTATACAGTGTATATATACGTAATAGTATGCAGTAATGTGTAGTAGCAGTGCGTAGTATTAGTAATATGTAATAGTATATAGTAGCAGTGTGTAATAATCATGGTACATACCAGTAGTAGTGTATACAGTAGTATGTAGTAGTACTAACAGCATGTAGTAGTAGTAGTATCTGCTGGTAGTGGTGTATGATCGTAGTAGTAGTATGTAACAATAAGTAGTAGTGGAACGTAGTAGTCATAGTAGATAGTGCTACTGGTAGAATATAAAGTCGCGCGGTGTAGTACCTAGCAGTGCTAGTCGTAGGTAACAGTGTGCAGTAGTAAGCAGTAGCAGTGTGCAGGAGTGCTAACAGAGTATGTAGTAGTAGTTTTTGCTGGTATGAAATAGTAGCAGGTGGTAGTAGTGCTGTAGTATTAGTGGTGTGTAGTGGTATATGCAGCAGCAGCAGCAGCGGTAGTAGGTAGTAGCAGTTGTATACGGAAGCAATATTTGCTGCGAGCAGCACAGCAGGGCGCAGCAGGGGTGTGTGCTGGTACTAGCCCATCGCAGCGGGAGGCAGCGGTCGGTCGGAGAGCGCCGGCCGCTGGCGGGACAGAGCAGCGCGCTGTAGGCAGCAGCGGCGGTGGCTGCAGCAAGGAGGAGGAGGGTCTACAACATACGTTATGGTAGTAGCACCGCACAGCCGGAGTATGTGGCTGGGTACGACAGCCATCGGCCACCCGTGTCTACATAAAGTTAAATGACTTGAACCTCGGGGAATGTACCGGCCGGTTCCGCAGCGGCTCCCATGCAGGGCGGCACAGACAGCAAGCATCGGCATCTTCCCGGGAAGGCCGGTTGGACGGCGCGGAGCTAGGACGTGGCTGGGGCCACGTGTCAGGGCTGCGGCATCGGCTAGGCTGGTTTCTCTCTCTAGGTCATTAACACCCAGGTCAGTGAAGTAGCTTGGTACCCACCCCCACCTCCACCCCCAGCCATCAGGACAGGACCCAGCTCCATCTGGGTCCACAGAGTCGGGGGCCAGGCTCTGCCGTTCCCAGGCTCCTAGGGGAATCCACAAAGCCTGGAAGGGAGCACCAGTGGGGGGGGGGAAGGGATGGAGGGGAGGGGAGAGCACACCCCCTCCTCTCAAAGGCACCACCTGGATGTGTACCCATCACTTCCACCTGCATCCGTTGGGCAGAATTGGCCTTGGGGGGGGGGGCATGTAGCAGCCCCTCTCGGTTGGCAGTATTCTCTTCCAGCAGCCTTTCTCTCTGCGGTCCCTCTAGCCTCCTCCCTCTCCCCTCCATCCCTTCCCCACTGCGCCCCTTCTGTGAGCAGGTGCTCTGCCCAGCTGTTTCTCTCAATCTCTCTCTCTCTCACACGCGCGCGCATGCGCACACACACACACACACGCTCTGTGGGGGAGAGGCGCTCCTTATGCCCATTTCACAGATAGACACCTCGAGGCTAAGCAAAGTTGAATAGTGAGCAGGGCCAGAGAGGTTCCCGAGCTTTGCGCCTCCTCTGCCTACCCCAGGCCCACTCCTCCGTCTGAGGGACCCTCCTGCCTCTCTCCCTCTCTCTCCCACACCCCGGCTCCCCTATAAGTCAGCTCTCCTGATTAAATCTGGTGGGGATTAGGTCTGCGTTTCTCAGTAATTAACAGCCAAAGATTCGCGCAATAAAGCAGAGTGACTGACAGAAAAAAATGAGGTGACCTCAACATCGCTCTCCTCTTCTCTGTCAGGCCCCGGCCACCGACGCCCGGTCCCTGCTGTCGCATTCCCCCAGCTGCCCCTGAGGCTAAGGGTGTGGGGGGCAGACCAGACCTCTGGGAGCCAGAGTCAGGACCCTGAAGGTCACAGAGAAAAACGTCTCCAAGGTGGACAGGCCCCCGCAGAGCCTCCTGCCCTCCGCTCGGCAGAACCTCTCCTCCTCTGGGGCTCAGGTGATCCATCGTTCTTTCCCTCCACTTGGGTACAGAGGCGGGAGAGGCCTGTCTGCGAGCTGGCTGTCCCCGCGGGCTAGTCCCAGCACACGGAAGGGGATGGCAGGAAGCAGGGGGCCGGCAGAGGGGACCCGGGGACCCGAAGTGGGGAGGCACAGCCAGGAAGACCAAGGACGGAAGATACCCCAGGAGCTGAGAATTAATCTCCCTCTCTTCTCCCCCCACCCAGCTTGGGCTTCCGGAGCCTTCTGCCCCACCCCGCCCCCGGGCTGCACACAGAGGCTGCACTTCCTGGGTGTTCGATCGTCGTGGACTGACTTGGCCCACCTGTGCCGGCACCAGTCACTCCGTCTCCCCGTGCCATGTTCCCGTTCAGCTCCCCCCGCCCCCCGCCCCAGCCACTGATGTCGTCTCGGAAGCAGTGGGTGTCTGTCCGAGAACGATGAGTGGCTGGGGGCTGAGAGGAGCCGGGGAGGGGAAAGGAGAGACGTGGGTCTGGGAGGGGGAGGAGACAGACAGAGCTCGCCTTCCCCTCTCAAGGTGACGGATGCCAGGGCGCAGGGCAGCTCCCGCACCGTCGGCCTCACGACTCTGGCATTTAACTAAGACAGTGACAGGGTGAAGTAGGCAACGGGGGTGCAGAGCACACTTGTCGCTCTGAGCACCGTGTGACGTACAGACTCGTGGAATCACTGTGCTGTATGACGGGGACTAGTGTCACACCGTGTGTTAAAGCCACTGAGATCACATGGAAGGGGAGGGAGGAGGGAGTGGAGGGGGAGAAGGGAGGAGGAAGGAGGATGGAAGGAGGGAGGGGGATGGGAGGAGGGAGGGGGAGGGAGGGAGGGACCGAGGATGGGAGGAGGGAAGGGAGGACGGGAGGGAGGGGGAGAAGGGAGAAGGGAGGGAGGATGGGAGGAGGGAGGGGAGGAGGGAGGGAGGATGGGAGGAAGGAGGGGAGGGGAGGAGGGGAGAAGGGAGAAGGGAGGGAGGATGGAAGGAAGGCAGGAAGGAGGAAGGGAGGAAAGGAGGAGGAAGGGAGGAGGGAGGAAGGAAGAGAGGAAGGAAGGAAGGGAGGGGGGAGGGAGGGAGGAAAGGAGGAGCTGGAAAACAAAACAAAGGGAAGCAACCCCAAGCCACTCCCCCTCCAGCCTGGACATCATCACTGACGAAGGGTTGCACAGAGACCTGGTGTCTGTACTGTCCTGTGTCCGAGTCTGTCAGCTGAACCCCTCTGGCTCTAACACGGGGGTCCTGGCCTGGTGGCCCCCCGCTCCATCCCACAAGCGACCCCCCAGCCCCAGGGAACACAGGCAGGGTCAGGCTGCTCCGCGTGGCTGTGGGTCTCCCGTCTCCCATGATGATGTGTGGGGACACGGAGCTCTGGGACTCGGGCTGGCACCACAGGCTGGTCTCCCTGGGGCTTTAGCTCCCGGGCAGGGCCGATTTGTCTCCCTCCTGAGCAGCTGGCTGCAAAAGACTCAGCCCCTCCTGCCCCGTCCCACCCCTACCCTCCCAGGGCCCTCAGGAGCTGCCTCAGAGACCCCCGTCTGGCTGCACCCTAGGGAGAAGCACAAGGGAGAAGAGCCAGGCACACGCGTGGTGAAAACCAAGCAGAGCAGGTGCTCAGGCACGTGAGGAGTAGTGTCGTGTCCCATGTGACAAGCCATGGAGGGGCACGCCTACTGTTGCCTCTCACCCGCCATGAGACCCTGAGCAAGAGACTGGGACGCTCAGTTTCCACACCTTTAAAATGGGACGATAACATGGGCCACCTGGGTGGCTCAGTCAGTTGAGCTTCAGCTCAGGTCATGATCTCACTGTTCGTGGGTTCAAGCTCTGCATCGGGCTCTGTGCTGACAGCTCAGCGCCTGGAGCCTGCTTTGGATCCTGTGTCTCCCTCTCTCTCTGCCCCTCCCCTGCTCATGCTGTCTCTCTCTCTCTCAGAAATAAATAAAACATTAAAAAAATAAATAAAAATAAAAGAAGAGAAATTCTTCTTTGCAAAAGGTAATCCTCAGATAACAAATTGGAAGAAACGAGACAACAGAAGAATCACTATTTTGCATCCTCTAAGGAAATCACGAATCGAGCTGCTAAGCCCAGCCTGCAGCCACTTGACGAGACAAACCAGGGCCCGCGCCTCGTGCCGCGACGCACTGAAGAGCGTACAACACGAGCCACAGAACGTTCTTGCCCGGAAACTGGGACCCAGTAGCCAAGGAGGGGTTCGGGGAGGCAGGGGTCCACCTGTGTGCAGGCGACAGAGAATCTTAAACCAGTAATAAAACCACCTTTGCTTTTTTTTATCACCAGGCACCAGCAGCGCTGACCGATGTCGGTGATAAAATACCCCCCCCTCCAGGAGGTCTGTCCCCAGCCTTCATAACCTCTGCCTGGGTAACAGCTTACAGAAAATAGGGGACAGGGGAGAACATGTCACCTGAGATCATAAGGAAGCCTCCAGCCCAGCCCAGAAGACACAGCATTCTACGGGGGGACGGCCAGGGGTCTCTATGGGGGGGCAAAGGAACGGAGGGGTGCAAGGAGACCGACTAATGAGTGAATGTGCAGAGCTCAGGTGTTGTGCGCGTGCGTCCATGCTTGTGTTGTTGCTTTGTTGTTTAGTGAGTGAGGGTTGGGGAGTGAGGCTCCCGTCACACGGCCCTCCATCCGCCTGTCTCCTTCTCTTCTCCTCCCATCTGCCATCCGTATCTGGGAATGTGTGTGTAAATGTGTGTGCATGTGGGCACATGTGCATGTGTGTATGAGTGTTTACGCATACATGGCTGCACGTGTACGTGTTTGTGTGTGCATGCACGGTCACGTGCATCCGTGCTCGTGTGTGAGCGCACTCGTGTGTGTGTGTTGTGTGTGCGTGCACATGTGGTTGTGTGTGCACACTCATGTGTGCGCGCGCACGTTCGTGTTGATGTCGCCTGTGCACACTTACGCATGTGCACGTGTCTGCGTGCAGGTGCCTGTCGGAGTCAGGGCAGGGACGATGTCTGTCTCACACACACTCTTCTTTCACTGTCCTGATCTTTTTTTTCTTTTTCCCATCCCCACTTCTGTGCCTTCAACTATGTGCAAAGAGACCCTGCCCGTCCCACTCCGAGAACCTTCCAGGTCCAGGCTCTGTCTGGGGTGGGAGCAAGCACCTTCCTGGGCACTGGGGCACGGGCTCCTCACCACACTGCTGGGGCTGAAATAGGGAGAAGGGTGAGCTGGCCCAAGCGACATTCCGGGTCCCCGAGGTGCCGCCCGCCCCCCCCCGGTGCAGGGCTGATGCCCTCCTCCATGGAGAGGGCACGCCGTCCCTTGGGCACTCAAAGCAGGGCAGGTGTGACAAAAGCCCACTCAGGAACCGCACCCTGATGTCCCCCCACACCCCAGCTGCCTGCACAGGCCAGCAAGGTCCTCTTCTTGGGGACAGAGGGGAGTCCTTGCACCACCCTCCTCAGAACCCCCCTTCCCAGCCGGCTAAGGACCATTTTCTGAGAAACTTCAGCATCTCCACTCCATGGAGACGCTCTGATTCATTCCGAAGCTGCTAATTAAGGGGCGAGCTGCTGGGCGCTGGTGGGGGGCTCCCTGCGCGCTGGAGTCAGGACGCTGTGGGAGCCGCGGCTGGTGGTGCCGGGGGGCTGCGGGGACAGGCCATGGAAACAAAGCTCCGAGGGCCCCTGATGTTCACGTGTGGCTGTTCGGGTGAGAGGAAACCGAAACCCGGTCATGACCGCGGGCCTGCTCGCAGACAAATGAGGGCCGCGCTCCAGCGAAAGGCAAGCGGAGGCCTGGCCGGGGCCCTGCAGCGCTGCTAACAGGGCTTCTACGACACAGGCAGCTTCGGGCCATCTTCGGCTCAACACCCTGTGAGAGTCCCCATCTTGCCCCACACACTCGCCCCAGCCTCGCACCCTGCCCGGGTGGGACAGGCAGAAGGGGCTTTGGGGAAGAGAAGGGGCTAGAACTGAGGAGGGCAAACAGAAAGGGGCGGGGAAACAAGGAAGGTGTCTGTGATCAGATAGGCGGGGGCTCGCCTGTAACACCAAGCATTGCACACACACCCCCCGAGAACGTTCCCGGGGCCCTGGGACCTGCCCTCCCTCTCTGTCCACCTTCCTCAGAAAGGCCAGCCTTCCAGCGAGCACTGCCTTCCCCTCCAGGTCCCCACGCAGAGGCACCTGCGTGAGGACTGGGCTCCTGCCCACCCCCTCGCTGGGCGGGTGACCTGGAGTGAGTCACAGCCCCTCTCTGTGCCCTCAACACCCCTGGGCTGGTTGGGGGATTGGATGGAAGAAGGTAACAGACCCCTTCACAAGGCAGAGGGTCCGGCCCGCACGTCCAGCGAACCTCTCCCTGCTGCATGGGTGCCCGCACCGCCCTCCCCAGCCACCTGGCTGGCCTGGTGGTGCCCTTCACGCCGCACCCGTTCTTCGTCCGCAGGCCTGACCCACACAGACCCAGCCCCACCCCCTCCCTCTCCCTGGCCGGCACTGGAGGGAACTGGTCTGCCCTGTCCGCTGCTGGACACGTGCCAGGTACCCTCCAAACAAGGCGCCTCCACATCTGAGCGCCCTGCCTGCACCCCGTTTCCTCCAAGATCATCAGCTCCCCAGACTCCCCTGCCTGAGCCGCACCTCCCCGCTTGGAGCCCCCCCTTGGCTCTCAGGCTTCGGTACCAGGGTTCAGCGAATACGCCTCCCTGCACACACCCCCGACGCAGGCACATTCAGAATGTCAGCGCCAGGGCCCACGTTCCAGACACAGAGGTTCAAAGAAAAGCAAACGCCAGGCACACACAATTGGCGCGGTGGGGGAAAAAAACCTTCTCAAAGCCTCCAGCCCACAGACTCCCCTCATCCCTTCCGGGTACCACAGATGCTCGGTGACAGCCGAGATCTGTCTTCCAGAAGCAGGAACTGGGGAGTATTTCTGGCCCAATTAAGCTTTAGTGCTTGACAAGAAGTAAATGCAGCCTCATCTCTTTCCGTGCCGAATGTGAGAAACATATGGGCTCTGCGCGCATCTGGGCCACGTCGTCCGCCTTCTAGCACCTGCTGCTCGCCCAGGACGGAGCATGCGCGTGCGCGCAGGTCACAGGTGGGCGGGCACGTCTGACACGGGCATCCCTAAAGGGACGTGGTCTGCTGTAGCATGAGAGTCAGGCAGTGAACACAAATACTGTTCTACAAATTACCAGTATTAGAAATCAAGGGGCTCCTGGGGGACTCAGCCGGTTAAGCGTCAGATTTCAGCTCAGGTCATGATCTCACGGTTCACGAGTTCAAGCCCCGCATCGGGCTCTGTGCTGACAACTCAGAGCCTGCAGCCTGCTTTGGATTCTGTGTCTCCCTCTCTCTCTGCCCCTCCCCTGCTTGCTCTCTACCTCTCCCTCTCTCAAAAATAAATGTTAAAAATGTTTTTAAAAAATCAAGCAATTATCTCCATTTCAAAGATATCAGAACTCTAACTGCCGTTATCATTTATCGTCACCCTCACCCGCAGCCTTGGGCTTGTACATGCAAATGGCACTGCCAGGATAAGGTAGAACCTTCCAGGTAGGGCGGATCATACAGCACCAGCTTCGGCAGGGAGATAGGACTGGAGACCTGATGTCAGACTGAACAATGGATCAGAAGGTAGATGCAAGGACTGATTAGCTGGTTTAAGTACACACGCTTGAAGACAGCCCCATCAGCTCTAAGACAAATGGCCCCGGAAGCAGACCCTGTTCAGTGCCGTGTCTGGCTCTACTTCAGAAGCCACTAGCAGGTGGCTGATCCTCAGGGTGAAGAGAGGCTCCTGTGCCCCCAGGCTGGACCCACCCCACCCTGATTCCTGGAGGCCTGGTCCCCTGGAAGGGCAAAGAGGCAGCTTGGACCATCAGACTTGTTACCTATAATATTAGTTACCATTAATTGAGCACTTATCTGATGCCAGGTGCTTTACAGACGTCTAACATACTGACCTCACGGACCCCCAGTGAGAAGTGTTCTTAGCCTTATGTACCAGATGAGGATGCCAAGGCTCAGAAGGGGCAAGCAACTTTCCCAAGGTCACACAGCCTGTGACACAGTCAGTTGTCCAGCCAGGACAGTATCAGAGCCTGAGGTCTTGACCGCTACCTCTCCCCTCCATTCCCCTTTCCTCCTCTCAGAAAGAGCAAACAGGGGGCGCCTGGGTGACTCAGTCGATTAAGTGACTGACCCTTAATTTCAGCTCAGGTCACGATCTCACGGTTTGTGAGTCTGAGTCCCGCGTCAGGCTGTGTGCTGGTGGTGCAGCCTCTGCTTTGGGATTCCCTCTCCCTCTCTCTCTGCCCTTCCCTTCCTCACTCTCTCTCAAAATAAACAAACTTGGAAGGAAGGAAGGAAGGAAGGAAGGAAGGAAGGAAGGAAGGAAGGAAGGAAGGAAGGGAGGGAGGAAGGGAGGGAGGAAGCGAGCAAACGGGCAGGACCAGAAACCTGAGGTCAGCGACCTGACGCCCCTCCTGACCCACCCCTCCCCGGGAAGCCTGGAGGGACGGTGGATCCCACAGGAACTTCGGGCCTGGGAGCTGCTTCCACCGAGGAACTCTGTAATCAAGGCCTGTTTTTCAACCCAAAAGTCATTCAGTGAAACCAGCCAGGGCTGCTAACCAGCTGGTTTGCATTGAACGGATGTACCTGTTGATAAAATGTTGAAATCCGTTCCCACACGTGGGCCAGTACGATGCTTTCCTCCTCAGCCCCATCACCCTGACCTTCAGGAGCCCCCCAGCCAGCACCCAGGGGCCTCCCCTGGTCCCCTGGTTCAGGGTTGATGCCCAGCCCTGCTCCCAGGGAGCCTGGGTGGTGCTGGGTCCCTTGGGTACATAACACTTGGTCATTATTTTGAAATTCTCCTTCGGGCCCCGTCCTCCCGGGGAACCGCTGAAAGGGCCTCTCCAGCGCCCCCCCCCCCCCCCGGTGGGGAAGCTGCATCTGGAGGGCTGGCTCCTGCCCGTGCAGAGGGGACGGTCCCCAGGGCAGGGAGTTGGCCTCAGAAACCCCAACACCAGGCGGGGCAACGGCCAAGCCTGCCTGGCCCCACGCGGGACCCTGGTGATGCAGGCCGGCTGGAAGAAGGGCCAGGGCTGGGGGTCCCCTGTTGCCTGGAAGGGACCAGAAGCTGGGGGGGTCGACGCTGGAGAGTTGGCCTTGAGCGGAGTGGAGCAAGGCGAGGCCAGCGAGGGAGATGAGCCTCAAAGACAGAAGCCAGAAGAGTAAGAACAGTTTGGTTAGAGGCTTAGGGAGGGCCCAGAGCGTGGGAGCCTGCGGCCTATTTCCCGGGGTCCTGGTGTGCGGCCTGAGGGCCCCAAGACCGGGTGGGTGGAGGCCCAGGGGGGCCCCGGGAGAAGCAGCTCTGTGGAGGGCTGATGAGGAACAGGAGGGCAGCACAGGCCCTTCCTCCTGTCCCCGGAGCCCCGGCTGTGTCTGCACGTGGCTCCTGCCCCGAGCTCTGAGTCAAACGTGCTCAGACTGCGGGTCCGCGAGCCCATCACGGGCACTCGGCCTGTGGCTCGCACCCCTGGGCTCCTCCCACGCTCGCGTGTAGGTCAGCAGGTCTTTGTTACAGTTGGAAGCAAGTAAGTCAGAGTCAGCTCCAGCCTGCTGAGGAGCAAGGGTCCAAGGAAATGCAGGCGGGGCTGGCCCTGGAGATGCAGGGGTCCCCCAGGGGTCCCAGAGGGGGTCCAGCAGGGGGTGCAGCAGGGGGTGCAGCAGGGGGTCCAGCAAGGGATCCAGCAGGGGGGTCCAGCAGCGCCCAGGCACAACCCCTCCCCCCCTCTTTCTGAGCCTTTCTCCTCCCTGTGCCCACCAGGCAGCTTCACTGGCAGGATGGGCAGTGGCCCAGGTCAGGGTGGGCTCTCAGGGCTGCCAAGGGCTCAGCAGGGACCAAACCCAGGGTCCCCATCCCTAACTCCAAAGTATCGTGACAGGTGGGGCTTGGGGTTCCCTCCCTGCTGCTTTAGAAGGCTGAGTGTGGGAGCAGTGCTGGGGGGCCTTGGGGGCTGGGCTTTGATGCAAGCCATCAGGACCCCACCTTGTCTCACCTCCAACCCCGTAGGGTCTGATAAGTTGCCTTGGTTTCTAATCTGTAAAATGAGGATAAAAACTCCTGGCTCACAGGGTTGGGGGAGGGTTAACCTAACTCAGTGAGGAGCCGCTGTCTCCAGGGGCCTCTGCTTAGGCCAAGGCCTTCTGTCCCTGTACGCCTGTTGTATTTTATGTCTGCTCCTAGCGCATGGCCTCTCTATCTCCATACATTTTCCCTCCTGTCGGAATCTCCGCCTGAGTCTGAGCTCAGAGCACTCCAAGGTGGGCCCTGGCAGCACAGGGGGCGGACTTGGGCTCAGGGTTCAGACCTGATGAACACCACCGCAGACTTAGAGCAGGCCTGCAGACTGAATCCGGTTCCTGCCTCCAAAGGGCACGCACCGCCCCCAGGGCTGTGCGCCCGGGAGGGGCGGACCTCAGACTTCCCTGGCACCCCAGGGCCGCACTAGTAGACAAGCATCCCCTGCAGACTGAGTCCAGCCTTGTTCAACGGCAGCTTCAGGTGTTTGCATGAGACCATCCAGGCACATGACCCCACTCATCCTTGAAGGAACAGGAGTCACTCTAGGAGGCAGTGGAGGTGGAGCAGGGGGCGGGCCTGAGCGGGCTCTGGGTCTGCCGCTTACCAGCTGTGTGATCCTGGCCCACCTGATCAACCTCTCTGAGCCTTGGTTCCCCATCTGCCCCACGGGGAAGCCCAGCTCAAGGGCTGATGGAGGGATTAAAGATCATTCCTGCAGAGCACCTGCTCTACAGAGGCTCGCTCTTTCCCCCCTGCCCAGCTCATCCACACAGTCAGTTACCAGCACGTGTGTTCGGTTCTTAGCAGACGATGGTGTGTTTCCCCCCAGAGCCAGTGAGGGGTCAGTCAGTCCCTGCCCCAGGAAAGATGCTCAGGGAGGAACAATGTGAGTTTAAGACCTGTTGGGGGAAGAGACCCCTTCGTAATTCCTTGCCTCCAGGCCAGGTCCACCTGACATGACCTCTGGGCCTTTGCTTGAGAATCAGTGCAGCCCCATGCGGTCACAGGAGGCCTGTCTGCCTGCCAGCTCAGATGCCAGGACACTGGGCTTGTCCCCTTGGCCCTCCCTCTTTCTGTGACTCAGTCCCCAGAACTGTACTGCCACAGTCTGCCTCAGTATCCCCACCTGAGCCATGCCCCGGGAATGGGTAGCCTACCTTTCCCCAAACTCAGACCCCAGTCATTGAGCTAAACCCACTGCCAGAGGAGGGAGGTCCCCAAAGTCAAATGCATGTACCTGTTGTAGGAGATGTCCACCTCCCCAGGGACATCGGGGTGCCTGAGGGCTGCCTGCTCCTCCTTCCCCCTCCTCCTCCTCCCCCCAGAGCTGTCTGACCTCAGCCCCTGCTCGGAGCCCTCAGGGGATGTGGGAGGGGCCCTGCAGCCCCAGCCCAAAGAACAAGAAGCGTCCACAGGTCCTTGTCCTCTCTTTCTCCAAATCCCCACCCCCCCCACCCAAGAGGAAAGCAAATGCATTCTTTGAAAGTAAACCCAAAGCCTGGGAGAAAATGAGACGAGATAATTATAGACAAGAAATTTCAACAAAGTTTAAAGAAGACAGAAAGCAGATGGAGAAGGAACGTTGGCAGAGGCGGCTGTAAACTAAAGCTCCGGCGAGGAGGTTCCACAGGAGAAGCAAACCCATGTGCTGTGGAAAACCGGACACACTCTGGAGGCAACAGGTGCAGAGAGGAGCAGTCAAGTGTGGGGCGGAGAAGGGGGGCTCGTGTGGAAGCCTGCAGCGAGCTGGACCCCAGAGTCCCTCCTCTACCACGCACCAGGCAAGACGCCCAAACCTTGTTCTCTGGAGAAGCAGAAATGTGGCAGCCCCAAACCTGGGATCCCAGGCAGAGTTGGGGGGGTGGGGGGAGGGAAGGTTCAAGAATGCAGTCCTGATACTTCACATTGGATTTCTGATTCCTGTCTTCTGCTCCTGCCGATGCACCTCATCCCCGGGCAGGTAGATAGAGGATTCTCCTCCCTGGTAGTTGGACTGCCCGCAAGATCCCTGAAGACTGACATTTGGCGATTTCCAGCGTAAAAGCCCCCCAGCCAAGCATTCAGAGCCCACGGTTGGCTTCACAGCGCTTCTCTGAAAGATGAGCAGACAGTCAAGGGCTAACAGATATTCATGATCTGACAGTTTCCCTGGGTCAGGAGGCTGGGCATGGACCCTCAGCAGCCTCATTAGGACCCAGATCAAAGCATCCAGGCTATGTTCTCATCTGAAGGCTCGACCTAGGAAGAATCTTCTTCCAAACTCACTCAGGTTGTTAGCAGGTGCATGTCCTTGTGACTGAGTGACTGAGAGTCCCAGCTTCCTACTGCAGTCAGGCCTATGGGCTGCAGAAAGTCCGCAGAAGCCACCACAGTCCCCCGCCATGGGGCTTCTCCACCACAGCCACGGCCTCTGTCAAGCCCACAAGGAGGGTCTCTTGCCCCAGTCCGTGAAGGTGAAGCCTTATCCAATAGTAAGTGGCAGTAACCTCCCATCACTTTGCCACACTCAAGGGCTGTGAATGCCAGGAGACTGGGATCATTGGGACCGCCCTAAATTCTATCTGCCCCAAAGGAATTATCAACATTTTATTTTTTGCTAAGTAAGTAATCCAAAATCCATTAAGTATTAACGAATCTCTCCAAGCGTCCCCTAGCCAACCAGTGCTCCTTCCCAGGAAGCCACAGATGTAATCTGTATCTCTTAGAACCTAACAAACGAGTCTGTGTATGTAATATATGTTCACACGCCCCTCACTGCTCACCCCCTCAGCCCTCCACCTGCGTTTGACAGTCAGCCAGGACTTCCCTGAGCACTTTGGGACACTGGGACATACAGACATCCTTCCCCCCCTTTTTTTTTTTTTTGCATAACTGGTAGCATATGCCACGGGGACTCATCCTGAAATGATTAATATATTAATTAATATATCCTGAGATCATTTTCTATTGGTTCGTAAAGAGATTCTTCCTGGTTTTCCCACTGCTGCATAAATCAGCTCCAACCTTTTCCTGTTGCAAATATCTCCAGGGGAGACGTTTTGCTGATAGAGGCACCTCTCGGGAGTGGAACGGGAGAGGGCAGGATCCACCATTTCCATTATTAGCTTTTTAATGCCACTTATTTTGACTACACACAGTACTTCAATAACTATAATAAGGGCCATGAAATGTCCTCAGGAGCTGGCCCTGGCCACATGGGGAAGCCTGCTGCCCTCACCACCATTAGCACAGGCTTCCAAGTCACTGTGAGCTGTCACCCCCCACCCTCACTCAAGCCTCTTTCTTCTCAATAGCTCAATATTTATTGAACACTAGCTGGGTGCCAAGCGCTTGGAGGCTGGGATTCCACGGGAAAAGAACGCTTCTTGTTTTAGGCAAAATGTCCCATATGTCCCTCTTAATATCAGACGCCAAGTACTAACACAGGGGGACAAGACCCTGTGATCCTCCTCCAGTCACCAGCTCTGTCCCAGGTGAATGACAGGCAGACTGTACCATTTGCTGTAGTGAGGCAGGCTCCCAGCATTGTCACTCAGTAATGACACTGGGCCTTGCCGCTCGGTTTCCTGGTCCCATTCTCCCACAGCAACGCTGCACAATGCCCCCATCAGGGACATTTACGAGTGCCCTCCTGTGACTAGACGTGTCATCCTCACAACCAGACAAGCAGTATCGCTGCTTTACCTTCTTTATAGATGAGGATACTAGACCTCCAGACAGCGCTAGCGATCTCATCTGCCTGCGGTCACACAGCGAATAAGAGGCAGAGGTAACACTGAAACCTGGGTCAGCTTATCTCCGGGGCCAAGGCCCTCCGGCTCAGCACCGTGGGGCTTGTCCTATAAACGCGCAGCAAACACACTTTCCATCTTCCTTCTGCTGAGCACTGGCCCTCTCGATGACCCACGCGGATGTCAGTCCAATGACCTTGACAACCATCTGGGTCTCTCTTCGTGTACAAATCCACCCGATGCCACTATCTGCTGGGCCACATGTCTGCATCGTGGCTGAAAAGAGTTGAGACCATCTTCAAATGCCTTGTCGAAGTCAAGGCTGCGTGGCCACCTGAGATCCCATCAAGGCTCTCCCTCCACAGTTCCCCGAGGGGCCAAAGCATCGGGGCCCAGCAGCACCCAGGCCATCCTGGCCCGTTTCGTCCTCGGCCGCTGGGGCTGGCCCTGGTCAGGGGGCTCTTCTGACCTCCTAAAGGCCGGATCACAAAGGCAGCTCGCTGGGAAGCGACATAAGGCAGAGGGTGAGGGACGCGCATTGCCAAGTGGTGGAAGTGAGATTAAAATGGATGTAGAAGCAGCTGGTGCTGGCTCCTTTATCAGCTGGGACAGCAGCCCGGAGGTCAGGCCATTGGGACCGCCCGCTCCCTCTCCCCTTTGCAGACTTGCAAACTGAAGCCTGGAGGTCCCCAACCAGGAGCGGGAGGTCCTGGGGGTGAATGGATCGCATGGCAAGTGAGCCAGGCACCTAGTCAGAGCTCTCACACCTTTATTGTGGGAGGCGCTGGTGTGGTCAGCCCCCCACCCCCACCAGCCCATCCTTCAGCAAGGCGGGCCCATGGTGCCAGATCTTCCAGTTTGTCAGGGAGGCTGGGAGGCTGGATTTTTGATAGAAATCTCCCAGCTTTTCCATACTGGCAACGAATGCAATGGGAAAACAAAGAAACCAACACATGCATGGCTCTGATGGCATTAGCCCGTGGGCCACCCTCAGGCTGCACACCTTGGACAGGGGCCCCATGGCCTTAGGAATCTGGCCAGGCAGTCTCCCAAGCCTCCTGAGTCCCACTGTCCACAAACACAGACCCGGAAGCACCCCCGGGATGCTGCACCCCCAGCTGAGCCCTCACACCTGACAGGCTGCCAGAGAGAGGGCTCCGGGGCGGGACAGAGGCGCAGCCCAAGCTTGCAGTACAGAGCAGCAGGAAGCCAGCCTGGAGGGTCAGAGTCTCTGGCTGCCATGGGCCTCTGTCTCCCCTGAGCGAACAATGGAGAGCAATCACCCTCTCTTCCGGGAATCCTGGATCCTGGGCCTCTGGGCTCGGGCCGCTTGCCTTTGACCATGACCGCAGCTGGCTGCCATTATTACCCCCTCCCCCTTACAACAGATATGTCAAAGCATAAACAAAGGAGAAGCTCACTGGTTGGCAAACGAGCCCAGAGAAGTCCCACAGCTGTCCTCAGCCCGTCCACGGTCCCTGGGTCCATGGGACAGAAGTGACCCCCTGAGGCTCCCGGCAGCCATTCCCTGCACCCTGGCTGGCCTGGGAGGGAACCCCTCCCTGTTCTTCTCAGTGAGGGGGTGGGTGCTGCCTCAGAGCAGCCTCTAGAACCTTCCCTGGGATCATTTCTCTCCACAGCTCTGCCGTGCTAAACCCCGGAGGTGGCCCTCCTTGCAGGGGCCCATCTCTGGGGCAGGGGTGCGAGAAGATGACTTGGAGCCACGGCCTCATCAGAGTCTCACTTGCGTTGTCTCCACCCGCTTTACCAGCCTTGGAGGGGGGGGTAGGTCAAGGGAAAGGGCGGGGATGGGGGTAGGGCTGCAAGCAGCCCCAACCCCTCTCTGCCTGCACGAGGGTTTTCACAGACTCCACCTGGTTCTGCGCTGATGTGGACGCTCCCGGCGCCTATCAATAGAACGCGCCAGAGGGTGACCAGGCGACAGATTAGGGGGTGGGCGGAGCGGCTCTGTTGCATGCTGGGGGGGAGGCGTAGAGACCCAGCCGCTGCTGACGCCCCCGGCCTGCTCTCCGCCCTGACAGCCTCACCCCTGCTCCCTGTCCCTGCTCTCCTCCCTGAGCGCCCCAGCACTGAGCACCCCACCCCTGTCCTCCTCACCCCTGCTCTCTGCCCTGAGCACCCCCATCCCTGCTCTCTGCCCTGGCTGCCCCCGCCCCTGCTCTGCGCCCTGACAGTCCTACCCCTGCTCTCTGCCCTGTCTGTCCCCAGGCCCTGCCAGGGGGACCGCGGGGCAGAGAAGCATGGGGATCCTGGAGACTCCAGAAAGTCAGGGTCCCGGTTGGACGCTCGGGGGACCTGCTCAGGGACTCGCATCCCACCCCCCTGTAGCACTGGAACTCGCCCTGCGGGCCAGGTGTCTGCAACCCGTACCTCTCCCCTTGCGCCCTATTTTTGGGCTGAGTTTTTCTTCCCCAAACAAAGCCTTCTCCTGAGCCTTTGGCCATTCCATGCGGTACTACTTTACCATCAAATTTTAGAAGTTACGTCTTCAGAAGCCCTGCCTGCCCCCTCGACCTGGGTTAGTCTGCCCAGCAAGCCTCTCCCACAGTCCCCTTTGGAGCGCACCTGCCGGGAATTGCCCACCAAGCTGTCCATGGGAGAGCGGGGTTCCCCAACACCTGCAGCTACCAGATGACTACACGACTTCTTGAAATAAAGGTTAAACACTTGCAAAATTAAACAATGTGTCATTTAGAGGTACAGAGGGGCGCCACCCAGGCGGTTGAGCATCCAACTTCAGTTCAGGTCATGGTCTCGAGGTTGGGGAGTTCGAGCCCTGCATGGGCTCGCTGCTGTCAGCATGGAGACTGCTTGGGATTCTCTCTCTCCGCCCCCTGCCCTTCCGCCCTCTCTCAAAATAAATGAATAAATGTAAAAAAAAGAAGCAGCAGAAGAACTGTACAGTCAAATTCAGGATGGCGGTCACACCCATTAGATGACTATTACTTAAAATAAACCAACAGAAAATAACAAGTTGTTGGTCTGGATGTGGAGAAATTGGGATCCTTAGGTGGGGAAGGGTGTGAAACGGTGTGGCCGCTCCAGAAAGCCCTAAAGCACCTCAGAACACTGCATAGGGGATTACCCAGGACCCAGCAATTTCACTTCTGGGTACATCCCCCGAAGAACTGGAAGCAGGGGCTCCAACAGGTAGATGTGGACAGCGGCCTTCCTCGCCGTAGTCAGAAAATAACCATCGACGGGTGAATGGGCAGATGCACAGTGTCTGCGTACAGCGGAAGATGGTCCGACTTTATAAAGGAAGGGGATTGATACCTGCTGCGACAGTAAGACAGCGATTACCAGAGGCTGGGGAAGGGAGGCTCCAGGAGCTAGATTCATTCCAGCTTACTCAGCTTCCGTTTGGGATGATGGGAAAGTTCTGGAGATGGGCAGGGATGATGGTTACACAACAGCGTGAATGTGCTTAATGCCACCAAACAGCACACTTAAAAAGGGTTTAATGGTGAATCTTATGGTCTGAATTGTTGATCTTAAACACAGACACTGCCAGTTAGCGATCTTACTGGCAAAGATGGGATTGCACCAGTTATTAAAAAAAAAAAACCCACAATGACGTCACAGCAGTGGGGTACACAGAAGGCACCACTGTGCTGAGGGAACTAAGACTTGTCTAGTTCACTACCCGTATCCACCCGCACCTGCCTCCACCACGACCACATGTGGATGCTCCGTATCCTTTTCACTGATTCTAAGGCATGCGCTTGTAGGATTTAATCTCTCTGAAATCCGGCTGCGTCTCACAATCCATGTGGTAATCCTTGTGCCGCGATGTATTTGGTAACACGTGAAATCATAATGTATTTGTGGCCCATAAAATCGTGATGCTTCTGACAGTCGGAATTGACGGAAGACAGAGTCTGTATCTGTTAGAAGTATTTCCAAAGCAGTGTTTCCAGAACCGCTTTATTAAGCTACAAGTCACCCATCAAAAGTGTGCAATTCAGTGGCGTTTAGTAAATTCACAGGGCACTTCCAACACCACCACAAGAATTCCCCGCCATGCGGGTCTCGCTGCCCATTTCTCTGAATGCGCTGGGCGCCGGGCAGTCATGAATCCACTGTCTACACCGATCTGCCTTTTCTGGACATCTCATATCGATGGCCTCAGATGGCAGACCGTGTGACAGGCGTCTGTGACTGGCTTCTTTCACCCAGCGCATTTGCAGGTTTCATCTATGTGGTATCATTTTGCCTAATTCAGCCCTCAGCTCACTGGAATCCGGCTGCTGACCCCACCAGTGCCCTGACCTTGCCCGCGTGCCTCCTGGCTCCTCCCCTGCCCTCCTCCCTCTGCATACACGAATCCTGAGAGGCTGGCTCTGACGCTCCTCCCCTCCACAGTCTTCCCATGGTCTCCATCAGCCTGGCGTCCTCAATGTCAGGGACAAGTCGCATCGTCAGCTCCAACCTGTTTCTAACGGCCCGCTGGAGGTTTCTCTCTGGGTGTTCCGTGGGCACCTCGCTGCCCACACGGTGGGAAATCTCTCTGTTGGGCGACCCCGTCCTCCCGGCTTCTCTGAGGCCACTCCAGTCCGGCCTGGTACTCTTTCATTCAGCACATGCTAGCGAGTGTTGGCCAACTGTGCACCCATTAAGAGAAGGAAATGAAGCCCCTTCTCCCAGGGAGATTCCATTCTGGTGTGAGAGGGAGACACTAAGATACGGATGCAAGTGGTGAAGGGACCCGTGAAACAAGGCAGGCTGCAGGGGTCGAGCATGACAAGTGCTGGGTGCCGGCTGCTCCCCGATAGGTGCTCCTCTCTCCCATAAGATTCACGCTTTCCCCTCCCTCTGAGCCCTGTTCTGTGCCCCCAGGGGCTGACCGGTAAGTGGGTCTTTCACCCAAGCTCCTTTCCTCTGACGAGGATTAGGTAGAGAGAACTGCCAGGGGATGCCTGGGTGGCTCTGCTGGTTAAGTGACTCACTCCTGGTCTGGGCTCAGGTCATGATCTCGAGGTTCACAAGCTCCAGCCCCTCACCGGGCCCGCTGCTGTCAGCGCAGAGCCCGCTCCGGATCCTCTGTCCCCTTCTCTCTGCCCCTCCCCCATCAAAAATAAATAAACACTAATAAAAAAAGACAGAGATCCCAGAGCAGGAGGCAGTGGTGTGCTAGTGAGCGTACCAGCCGGCTGGCCAGGGAGAAACAATCTGATGTGTAGTACTAGCCCGCTTCTGGGGAGTAAATACTCCACCCGGAGAGATTTCCAAGACCAGCCTAGAGGTGGGGTTGGAGACATGCACGCTGTGGGCCCTCGAGAGCCAGCTGGAGTGGTTCCAACAGAGCAGTGACAGGAGGAGAGCGGTCTTCCCGCTCCCTCCCACGGGTGGTCCTGGTGGGGGCTGCATCCCTCCTGCCGGGACTGTAGCAGTAGCCAACAATGCCTCCCAGACCACTCGGGCTCTAACCAGACGCTGATCTACCCTTTCTTCCTCCTACAGCTTCAGGCCCAGGGTTGGGAATGGCTTCTCAGTGATGCCTGGGGGGGACTCACTACCCTAGTCAGGCGCTTTCCCTGCTTCTGACTCATTGGTGCCCCTCACAGTTCCTGTAGAGCGCACCCCGTTTCCCGCGGGGCCGGGACTCACACAGGATGCCGCCCTTTCTCACAAGGTGCACAGCAACGACCTTTCCGACGTGGCCACACTGGGGCAGAGAGGAGTGGGGAGTCATTTGTGCATTGCTCTCGCGCCCCCCCAGACCCCCCCCCAGCCTTGTACTCACCCCCCCACCCCCCGCTCCCTGCCCTGCAAGTGCAACCACACCCGGGCTGCCTGTGCACATCCGAAGCATCCAGTACCAGGACCTCCCGCTGCCTCTCCTCTGCTCTCTAAGAAGTATTCCTCATTCCTGTGAGTCTCCCTGGGCTTTCATCCCCCACTGGAATCTTCCGCGGGGCCCATGCCAGTGAGCCGATGCTGGCAGGAGCTGGTACAAAGTCCTCCTCCAGAAATCGCAGTCCTCAAGGAAAACCCCACAGTCCTCTCACACAAATCCCTGGATTGGGGACCAGAGTGGATCATTTACATACACAGGAGATGAATTCGAAAGCCACTAAATCCAAGCCAGCGAAGCAGAGCTCAGTCAGCACAATTCACTACGGTCACACTTAAAGTCCACGTGAAGGCGAAATCGTGTTACGTTCTCCTTGTCGGCAGACACCACCAGTAGCCGCACAACCTGGGGGGCCAGGGTTGGAGCAGATACCACACCCGCTGTCCTTCTGCCGCCCAGCCCCTCCCCCCTCCGCTGGCTGCCTGAGGCCGGTGCTGTCCACGCTCACGCCGCCAGCCTGGGGGGCTCCTTGCGACCTGTCGACCAGCCTAAGGCAGCTTGGAAGAAAGAATGGGTTCTTTTTTTGAAGATTAGGATTGGGGTTGCAATTTACACTGAAGTTTGCAGTGGTTAATTTTATCAGCCTGGCTGGGCCACCATGCCCGGAAAGTGGTTGAACATTCTGCTGAATGTTTCTGGTTGAGATTAACATTTAGAGTTTATTTATTTTGAGAGAGACAGAGACAGCATGACTAGGTGAGGAACAGAGAGAAAGGGAGAGAGAGAGGGAGGGGGAGGGAGGGAGAGAGGGAGAGGGAGAGAGAGGGGGAGAGAGAGAGAGAGAGAGAGAGAGAGAGAGAGAGAGAGAGAGAATCCCAAGCAGGCTCTGCACCATCAGTGCACAGCCCGATGTAGGGCAAGAACTCATGAACAGTGAGATCAAGACCTGAGATGAAAGTGAGAGTTGGATGTTTAACCGCTGGAGCCCCCCAGGCGCCCCTGATGAGATTAACATTTAAATCAGTGATTCTGAGTGAAGCAGATTGTCCTCCACAATGTGGGTGGGCCTCATCTAACCAGCTGAAGGCCTAAATGGCACAAAAGACTGACCTCCCCGGAGCAAGAGGGGACTCTGCAGCGGGTGGCCCTCAGACTGGACCCGCAGCACTGCTCCTGCGGTACCTCCAGGCCGACCTGCCCTGCAGGCGCTGCCCCACCGGCCTCTACAACCACGTGAGCCGACTCCTTAAAACACACTTCCCTGTGGACACATCCAGCTTCTTGTGTTTCTCAGAAGGACCCACTACACGGCTGCAGTGGTGACTGGGTTTCGGGGCAGGTTCTCTTAGGCCAGAATTAGGGTCCAGGTTAGAGGAAGGGCCAGAGCTCGGGAGGGGGTGGTGTTGCACTGGAAGCAGGGGCCAGGGTCAGTGCTGGGGTGAGGTCAGGGCTCATCTCAGAGGGCGCGAGCCTGAGGGCTGGGTGGAAGTGAGGGCTAGATTAGGGGTAGGGCTAAAATGCTAACGAGTGCTGTGGAAGGACCCGGATGGGACGTTAATCGGGGCGCGGTCTGAGGCTGGCTGGGGAAACTGAGTCTGCAGGTGCGCTGGAGGAGTATTTTGGCGGCCAGAAAGCCTGCTCTTCCTCCTTCCCCCCTCCTGACCATCGCCTAGACGTACCTCCGTGGCTTGCAGCTTTGGACGTCAGGTTTCTTCTGGGAAAATCCCAGTGGCGTCTATATTCTCCTTGGAAACGGCACCCCCTCCTTGTGACCAGACCTGTAACCCGATGCCCGTTACCCCTTTTTCCAGGAACTGACCCCAGATTTACCTGGGGGTCTAGCGGGGCTCTGGGGTAGAACCCAGAGTCTCACAGCGCCAGGCATGGCCGGGCGACCACATCCAGGGCCGCGATGGGGGCGGGACTTCCAGGACGTCTTTCAGAGGAGGTCCTGCACGTCCTGCAGACGTCACAGAGGCCGCTCCCGGCGCATGCGCAGGCCCGGCAGCTCCCCACGCGGGTCCGCAGTGTCCTCGTCCTTACCGGTAAACAGGGCGTCCTGCCTTCCTCGGAGCGTGTCTAGCTTCGAGCACCCAGCGCACCTACGTCCCCGGGGCAGACGGGGACAGAACCGCCCTCTGCCCACGCAGAGGGTGACCCCGTGCCTCCCCATTTGGGGCGAGCCCCCAGGGCAAAAACGGTGATGCGGGCCAGTCCTGCGCGTGGCGAGACCCCCTCTAAATGCGGTGGCCGCAGCGCCCTGGGAAACCGCGGGGACGAGTCACCACCGGCCCCCTGGTCAGGCCCCGCTCCCATTCTGGCTCCCGGCCACCCACTCAGACAGCAAACAATAACGATGGGAATTATTATAACTGAAGCTGACGACACGACAGACTCTGTTCTAAAGACTGGACCTCGATCATCCTGTCCGATCCTTACACTGACCCGACGAAGGCTACGCCATTTCCCCTTTCGCCACAGCTGATCGAGACACTGAATGTGCGGGGTTCACAGCGCCGGGAGGTGGCAGGGCGCGGACTGGGCCCTGGGTCTGAGGCCACAGGCCACACCTGCAGCCCCGCGCTCTACTTCCTGCCTGACAACCCATCCGTTCAGCAAATAACAATAGCTACCGTCGATATCACACGATTGCACTCATATGTGGAATTTAAGAACATAGGGGAAGGGAAGGAAAAATAAGATAAAAACAGAGAGGGAGGCAAACCTTAAGAGACTTAAATATACAGAACTGGGGCGCCTGGGTGGCTCTGTCAGTGGAGAGTCCAACTTCAGCTCAAGTCATGAATTTGTGGTTCGAAAGTTAGAGCCCCCCCACCCCCACCCCGTGGGGCTGTGTACTGGCTGCTCAGAGCCTGGAGCCTGCTTCAGATTCTCTATTTCCCTCTCCTTCTGTTCCTTCCCCACTCACACTCTGTCTCTCAAAAATAAATAAAAATTTTTTAAAATTTTTAATAAAATAAATACAGAGGAGGGAGCTGGGTGGGGGAGAGATTGTGACCTGAGCCAAACTCAGATGCTCAACGGACGGAGCCCACCGGCGCCCCTTATTACGGATGGAGCCCACCGGCGCCCCTTATTGTGAGCTTTCTGAAGTCAGAGACCTCCCTGGTACTTTCCATACCAACACCTTGCATGTGTATTCTGCCTTTTTGTTGAACACTTCATGTTGACCAGAGGACTTCGGTCCAAAGTGCCTCCTATGTCCTACATGGCAGATCGGGGGCAGTGGGGGTGCCCAAGCTGATTGAGTGGAACAGAACAGGGAACGAAACACCAGCTTCCCAGGCAGCTTCAGGGGGGGACGGGGCTCAGGAGGTCTCCTCTTCCCCTACCTTTCGGGGGATGCAGGTCTGGACCTGGTAAAGCACAGGTCATCAGAGAAGGCCCATGGATGGCAGACTGGCGCGTGCAAAGCGGTCGCCTCGTGTCATCAGGGAAACGCAAAGTTAAACAACGCAACGTCACAGCCCATCTATCAGAATGGTCCAAATCTGAAGCCAACGCCAAATGCTGGCGAGGACGGAGGCCTCCTTCCTGGCCGGCAGGGCCGCGCACTAGTGCCGCCACTTTGGGAGATGGTTTGCTGGTTTCCTCCAAAGCAAAACAGACGCTTACCATCCGGGCAGTCCCCCTCTTCAGTGCTGACCCAGGGGAGGTGAAAATAATGGCCACACGAAAACTCGCGCGTGGATGTCTTCAGCAGTTTTCTCTGTAACTGCCAAAATTCGGAAGCAACAGAGACAAACTTCAGTGGGTCACACATAAACAAACAGTGGGCCGTCCAGAAAACAGGCTATCTTTCAGCGCGCAAAAGAAACGAGCTATCGATCCATGAAAAGGCGCAGAGGACGCTCATGTGCGTATCACTGGGTGAAAGAAGCCAGTGTGAAAAGGCTCCATACCATGCAACCAACTACATGACATTCTGGAAAAGCCGTGCAGACGAGAGGTCGGGGATTGCCAGGGAGAAGGGGAGACAGAGACAGGGGAGCACAGGGGATTTTACTGTATGACGTCACACGGATGGGCACACATCATTGTGCTTTGATCCAAACGCACAGAATGCGTAACACCGAGAGGGACCCGTCACGTGTCCTGTGGGCTTGGGGTGGTTATGGAGTGTGACTGGGGGTTCAACCGCTGAACACACATCCCATCGGGTTGGGATGTTGGTGACGGGGGAGCCCATGCACAGGTGGGGAGCAAAGGGGGTTAGGTCTTGGGGAAAATTTTCTGCTCTTCCTCTCAATTTGCTGGGAACCTAAAACTGCGCTAAAAAATAGAAAGTCCTTTAAACACACACATACACACACACACACGCACACACTGGTAATCCCTCTAGGGTTCACAAGACCCTTTCACTCATTCATTCATGGCCACTGTTAGTTGAGCACCTACTACGTGCCCACACTATGGAAACAGTGGGGCCAAAACCAGGTTGCAGCTGGCGCAGCTCATGCCTGAGTGGGAGCAGACCCGGCCCCAGGAGACCAGGAAGAAAAGGCCCATGGCTCCGTGAGAGCGGTGGCGCCTGCAGTGGTAACATCACGTTCAGAGGAGACCCGAGTTCCACTGATTCCATAGGCTTCCACGGGCCTCTGTGTCCCCAAGCTGCAGCCACACTGGCAGCGGACACCGCGTCCTCACTCGCGTCTGCAGCCAGTCAGAGCCCTCTCACCCAGCACAGGTGCCCTCAGAGTGTGCTGATCACAGCAGAGAGAAATCTTTAAAAAGGACGTGTCTGGAACGTCTTATTTTTATGTAAATTACATACATATTCTTCCAAGGCGGACTCCAGGCCTTTCTTTGCACGCAGATCTGCCGTCTGGAGCCGAGTCCTCTTTTTTACAGGGACCTTTCCTATAATTTATCCCCGGGGTTTCCACGTGCAACATCTCTCCTGCGAGAGACGCATAGAGACCCTTGTGGGGCCACCTGCCCTCAGAGCCCCGATTTTTCAGTGTTGTTTCCCCAGTCTTTTTGAGTCTCACCCACTTCTGATTTTTCTTGTTTCTTTTCTTTTCTTCTTTTCTTTTCCTTTCCTTTCCCTTTCTTCTTCCTTCCTTCCTTCCTTCCTTCCTTTCTTATACTCTTTTGGCATGACTTGTTTTTATTAAATCCTTCCAAGGCATTTAGATTCACTTTACCAGTAGTTTTCACACTTGGGTTTTTATCCGTTTACATAATGTTAATTAAGCTGCACGAAGTGCAGTAACAACTCCGACTGGCAGCATCAGGGCTGGGAACCGCTGATCCTGCCGCAGGTGTGTGTCAGCTGTGGGGGCACACTGTGTGGGGTGCCAGTCAGACTGCACAGACTGCAGGTTGTGGCAGTCACAATGGGCAGAGGCTCTCCCATGGCCAGGTTAATGGGAGAGGAGGAAGCCGAGTGGCCAGAGTAGGTGGGAAGAGGGAATCTCCCAGAAGCTTCTGGAAGCCCACTGGCATCTCCCAAAAGCTTCTGGAAGCCCACCCATCGGTAGCTACCGGAGGCTTCTGGAAGCCCAATGGAAGCTCCTAGAAGCTTCTAGAAGCCCCCCAGCAGTTCCCACAGTCATCAAAACTACACTCTTAAGGGCTTGTCCTCTATCTCTGTAAACTTGTTCTTACCATAGGAGAGAAAGTCACTTGTGACCCATTTCTCAGCAACAAGTCTCCCCTGTGGGCAATAAAGGAATGAAGCTCCTCCTGTAGCACTGGCCCCACTGCCGGGGTCAGGCCCACAGCGCCAGTCGAGGTACCAGGGCCCCAGCCCCACCACTCGGCAGCTCCAAGCCTGAATTGGGCTGCTCTCGCCTCTCTGACAGTGATTTTCCTGTCTCCCCTGGGATCATACCTCCTCCAGGGAGCCCCCTGGGATCACCCACAGTCCCATGATGCCTCTCACACAGGTAAGCCCCCGTCCAGGCTGAGGTTAGTTAGGGGCGTTCCTGCAACTCGGACTGCAGGATGACCAGGGGCCTCTGTTAACTCCCGGGAGTACGATGCAATGTGCCCTCTCACCCCTGTTTAGCACAGGGCTGAATCAGAAACCCTTGATGATTTCAGATGATGCCCCACTTTGGAAAGATTTGAAAGGTCTCCACCACAGACCCCCAAAAGAAATGCCCACCCTCTGCCATCCTGACGTGGGCCTTTAGTGGCTTGTCCTGGGGAACGGCTCAAACGGAATTATGTCCATGTGTGTTGTGGACCACTAAGTGGTAGGCAGACAGAAGGAATTCTTACTTGTGTTTATTGTGTGTTAGTCTTTTGGCCGCAACAAGGTGGGAGACGTTCAATAAACAAGGTCGGGGCACCTGGGGGACTCAGTCAGTTAAGTCTGACTTCAGCTCAGGTCATGATTTCACAGTTTATAGGTTCGAGCCCGCATTGGGCTCTGTGCTGACAGCTCAGAGTCTGGAGCCTGCTTCGGATTCTGTGTCTCCCTCTCTCTCTCTGCCCCTCCCCTGCTCATGCTATCTCTCAAAAATAGATAAACATTAGAAAAATAAAAAAACAAAGCAAGTCTCCATCAACAGACAAGTGGATAAATGAATCTGGTTTATCCACACCAGGAAATGTTACTCAGCGAGAACAGGAACGGAGTTCCGACCCACAGCCACAGAGGTGAGCTCCTAGAAAGCTACACTCGGGGACAGATGCCAGGCTGCAAAGACCACCTACTGTCTGATTCCATTCACAGCCAAGGCTCGAACAGCCAGCCCTGTTCTGGGGACAGAAAGCAGATTCCTGGCTGCTGGGAGGGGCGAAGATGGAGAGAAAGGAGAGGGAGACGAGGAGCTGACTTCGAGGGGATGGGATGCTCCAAGGTGTCGTTAGTGGGATCCGCACGGCCTGTGAATGTCCAAAAACCACTGAAATGTACTCTCTACGTGGGTGAGTTATGTCTCGATAAAACTGTCTTAAAAAAAAAAAAAGACACAGAAGGTGAGGTATGAGATAGTTCACTCAGAAAGCAGTTCAAAAACAAGACCAAACAAGGTATTTCGTAGGGTCCGTATTTGGTCAAACCACAGGGAAAACAAGGGGGCCACGAGCAGGAAGTCCTCTGGGGCATAAAGCCTGGACACAGCAAGGTCAGGAGGCGGACGGCAAGGTCCGGAGGTGGACATCCGCCTTCGGTGCTGGGGGTCACGCTGAAAAGCTGTCAACCAGATGGCAATGACCCTGTAGCTGCCATTGCCTAGGAAATACCTTCACCGATTGGTTCCCCTGTATTTTCCTTTGGACGTATGCACGGAGTGACAGACGACAGACATCTGTGTATGTCCGGAAGAACTCTTTCAGCAAGTCTTAAAGGAAAAGCCCCAAGTCACAAGAATACAAAGGAGGGGGCGCCTGGGTGGCTCACTAGGTTAAGCACCCGACTTGGCTCGGATCATGATCTCACCGTTGGGCTTGTGAGTTCAAGCCCCACGTGGGACTCTGAGCTGAAAGTGTGGAGCTACTTGGGATTCTCTCTCTCCCTCTCTCTGCCCCACCCCTGCTTTCTCTCGCATGTGTGTCTCTCTCGAAACTAAATAAATATTTAAAGAAAAAAAAATACAGAGGGGAGGGGAGTGTGGGGCTTGTGGGGTGGTGCACATAGGGTTCTGGAAGGTTCTGGAGGGGCTGGGAAGGGTGCTAGGGAGGTGAGAAAGAGCGGCTGGAGGTGCTTCTGGGGACTGTACCTGGGATCCTCCACGATGCCCAGAGATTGCAGTATTGGGTGCAATTGTTCGGTTATTCACTGCACATAATTCGGTTATTCAGTTACTCCTTGTTAAGGGGGGCACTTCCTCAGATGTGACGCAGCTCCAGGTCAGAGGCGGTGACGAGGACGCAGGGCTGCCGTGGGCAGGTGGCATTTATTTAGTATTAATTTATATCTACATCTTTGCAGATATTAATAAAAAAAAAAACACCTGAGGGGAGGCGAGTGCTTCCCTCTTTCTGAATCTCATTTTCTTGGCCTGACAAGTTGGCCTCCTGATGCCAAGAGGAGGGGGTGGTGCAAGTGACCAGGCGGGAGGCTGCATAGACTAAGTGAGAACACGGGGCGCCTGGGGCCGAGTACAGCTCCGGGTGCCAGCCCTTCCCCCTAAGTGCTTGTCCACGGCTAGTGGACTTGAAGGACTCTACGAGATAATAGGGGTGCGAGCGCCCCGAAAGCGAAAGTCCTCTGTGAGTCAAGTTGTTATCGCTGTCTTTATTATTGCTTGAAAGTGCCTCGCGGTCATGAACTTGATGAAGGAAATGTAATAACGGCTTGTCCAAGAACTGCATGTATTTTATGTCTCTCCCAAAGCTCTAAGGGCTGGGAGACGGGAGGTGGGCAGGGAGGCACTTTTAGAAGGTGCTGGAGAGAGGGAGGACTTGCTGTTCTCTCCGCCCACCTTCTCCAGGGTCAAATGGCATTTTCGCCTGATTTGCACATGTGATTTGCATATGACTGGCACCTTTCTCCACAGGCTCTGAGGGCCCCCTCAGTTTCTTCCCCACCCACCCTTCCCTCTCCCAGGAAAAGGACGCTTTGGTCTCTGTGGGCCTGTTGGCCTTTGTGATTCCAGAGCACAAATGCCATCCATCACCCAGGCAGGCCAGAGGGCAAGGGCAGCCTTATTTGAACCTGCCTCAGTTTCCCGCTCACTCACCCTCTTAGCCACCTATCCTTCCCTGCTTTAAAAAACACACTTAGGGGTGCCTGGGGACCTGGGGTCGGTCGAGCATCTGACTTCGGCTCAGGTCATGATGTCACAGTCTGTGGGTTCAAGGCCGGCGTTGGCTCTGTGCCGACAGCTTGGAGTGTGGAGCCTGCCTCGGTTCTGTGTCTCCCTCTCTCTCTGCCCCTCCCTTGCTTGTGCTCTGTCTTTCTCACTCTATCAAAAATGAATAAAGGTTAAAAAAATTTTTTAATAAAAATGCACTTAAAAAGTTTCTCATTGTCCCCACCCATTTCCCCTACTCCTTCTGAGGAACTTTTTTATCTGACTTCCTCAAGAGGCTGTGGGGCCCAGGTCAGGGCCCGGCCCTCAGGATCCCAGCTTGGTGCCACTCTGCTCCCCGGTCTCCACGCCGTGCCCACGCCGGGCATCTCCCCCTCCCCCGCCGGGGTCCTCCCTGATGCCTCCCAGCCACCTCCGCACCCCAGCCCTGCGTGCGAATGGGCATGCGCCCCAGGACAGACACACCAGCTGACAAAACATGAAGCGCAAACCGCACGCCTTACCCTGAAGTGCTTCGGGGCATAAGAAGAAAGATACCTCCGGGCTGGGGAGAGGGTTCCAGGGAAGATCTCACCCTTGTCACCCCACCCCAGCTCCCCCCGCCCCCCAGCCAGGGGCCTGGGCTGCAAAGGTGCGTGAGCACTGGGTCCAGATGCCCTGGACAGGCTTCAGAGAGGGTTAGCGGGTCGCTGGAGAGCCAGCTGCGGCGCGGTCTTCGGGCACAAAGCGCTGCGGCCCCACGGCTAACGAGGAAGAGGTAAAAACAGACAATCCAAGCCCTGAGGTGTGCTGTCCTCCTCTTCAAGTCCGGGGACCGCTGGAGGCCGCAGGAGAGAGTCTGCGGAGCCCACACCTCCCTCCGAGGGCCTTTGTTCCCTGCCGATCACCTCCCCCCAGAGCGGATGTCGCCCACGGGGGTGGGGGCAGGTGTGTGTCACAGGACAGGAACCCTGCTTACGGTCCCCGGCTTTGATGTCACTGGGGGAAACCAACCAGAGGCAGCGCTTTCCAACTGTACTCGTCACAAAGACTGGCCACTACGGAATCACCTAGACTAGCTCTTTCCATTCGGAACGGGCTCCGTGGGGTCGGGGGAAAAGGCTCCACGCGGCCTGAGCTTCTCAGTGGTACGCGGGCCTTCTCAGCCAGCGTGTAACTCAGGTGTTCTCACCCCTACCCCGGCCCCCCGAGCAGCTGGGGGGCCACAACCTGAGAACGGGGTCCAGTGTGAAGCTGCACGTCAGAGACGGGATTTCGCGCAAAAATAGCGGACTCAGCTACGGCGATCCTAGATTCGATCGCTACACGTGCTGGCTCTGGCCCCACCCATCCGCTGCTGGGTGCTGGGGGTGTGCAAATTGGGCAGCCCAATGTGTCAATGCAGCCGGAAGAGGTGGCCTTCATTAGATGCAGGCTGCCCTCACGGGCCAGTAACGAGTCAGTGTGGACGTGCTCCGGCCCTGCTTACAACAGAGCCCCAGTTCTGGAAGGGTAGGCTCGCATCTGTCAGTTCTTCTCAAAATCCCTGTAGTGAGCGAGGAATGAAACCAGCCCCGAATCAGGCCCCCAGCCCCCAGGCAGAGGCGGGGCTGTGAACACCTGGAGTGCAGGGACCGCGTCAGTCTGGAGTCCGGCACCCCTAGCCTGGCACCGCCGCAAACAGCCTCACGGGACACCCCATGATTTAGGATGATGGTGGCAGAGTGCATCCTCCCCCAGAGCCCCATGCGTCCAGGAGCGGCTGGCCCCAGGGAAGGACAGACCCTGAGAGCCTCATTTGAGCAGCTGACCTCGCTGCGCCTCACGTGACAAAAACCCTGTTATATATGCAAACAGAACTTCTATTTACTGGGAAGCTTGGGGTTTCTGTCCAACCCAGGAGTGCTCTCTCTCTCTCTCTCAATCTCTCTCTTTTAAGTAATCTGTACACCCAACATGGGGCTCATGACCCTGGAGTCGCATGCTCTTTTGGCTGAGCCAGCCAGCACCCCTGCCCCCACCCCGGTGAAGTTCTGATCATTGTGTATCCTGCTATTGTTTCCAAATCTCCCCAGTGTTCACAGACGCAGTGATCAATAAGTGTTCGCCGAGGTATTAATTAAGGCGATACACAGTGGCGGAAGCTTCTCTACCCCAGCTGTTGCCCTCTTGAGGCGGCTTAGTCCCCCCCACACACACCCCGGCCAGGCCGTAGGGCAGGGCTCTGTGGACGGCGGCTCACCACAGCTCCTGTCCTGCTCCTTTGAAATGTGTACCTAGTAAATGTCCAATGCGGGCGCCTGGGAGGCTCAGTCAGTTGAGCATCCTACTTCAGCTCAAGTCATGATCTCACAGTCCATGAGTTCAAGCCCCATATCAGGCTCTGTGCTGACAGCTCAGAGTCTGGAGCCTGCTTCAGATTCTGTCTTCCTCTCTCTACCCCTTCCTTCTCTCTCTCTCTCTCAAAAAATAAACATTTAAAAAAAATTTTTAATGTCCTAATGTTTCCTTCCAGACAGAATTATTACCCACTAATGTATCAATTGCCCCTAGGCCAACCAGGTGCCTGTAATCAGACCGAAGCTGGAAATCCTTTCCGTGAAGGGGCCGCCCAGCCTGTGGACACTGTTACAATCACTCAGAGCCCAACACCAGTGGTTCACAACCGTGATCAGGATTATATTCCACACCTACACTTGCCTACGTCTTTTATTGTATTTATAAATGCTTTTATTTATTTTTGAGAGAAAGAGAGACAGCATGAGGGGGAAGGGGTAGAAAGAGAGGGAGACACAGAATCTGAAGCAGGTTCTAGGCTCCGAGCTGTCAGCACAGAGCTCAACGCAAGGCTTGAACTCATGAACCATGAGATCATGACCTGAGCTGAAGTCAGTCGCTCAACTGACTGAAACCCTCAGGCGCTCCCCCTCCCCACATATTTTAATGTAGGATTTAGTTATTCAGCTCAGGACATCTACTGTCCCCTGTTCTCCAGGGGTGATCAGGCCTTGGCCAACTGATCTAACTGAAATGCCAAAGGAATTATTTGAGGAGCCAGGGGACTATTTATTGTTTAGAATGAGAGTTATAATATTTAATATTTAATTGACAAGTAGGTCAGACGCATTGTCCACTCTGTGCACCCTCTTCCTGGTAAGAAAATCTACTTGAGGAATTGAATTAAGAAAGCCATCGGGTAGATAGGAAACAAGCTAATGGTGCCAACGGTGACGTGGCTTCTGTCCTTCAAGCTGGAAAAGCCAGATGAGCGAGCTCGTGCAGTGGCCAGATGGCCATTTCTTCAGGTCAGAGCACCCGCTCCAACAGACAGAGCCACAGGACGGTCCCCTTCTCCACCTCCCTTCCTGTGCTTTCCACTGTTCTTGTCATTCAAGGACAGTTTCAGCAAGACTCAGAAGAGGGTAATCAAGAATAAAAAGGATGTGGGGGCACCTGGGGGGCTCAGTCAGTTGAGTGACCGACTTCGGCTCAGATCATGGTCTCATGCTCATGGGTTCGAGCCCTGGGCCAGGCTCTGTGCTGACAGCTCGGAGCCTGGAGCCGGATTCAGATTCTGCGTCTCCCTCTCTCTGCCCCTCTCCACTCATGCTCACTCACACTCTCTCTCTCTCTGAGATAAATAAACGTTAAAAAAAAAAAAAAAACAAACAGAGAAGGCTCTGATGCCCACTCTGGTGGCACTGCTGGTCGCCTACCCAGCACTCATCCTCCACCCTCTCAAAAGAACTCCCATCTAGCCCAGGCGTGACACTCAGCCCACGCATCCCACGTGCTCCACGGTCGTCCAACTACCACCAGCATTCGAGTAGGTCTGACTCATCTCAGGGTATTCCTGTCTCCCTCGAGGTGGCTGGTCCCAGAAAGTGAATGTGACCTCGTGGAAGCCAAAGAGGCGCAGAGCTTCTAGAAATCAAGACTCCCTTTCTTACCGTGGAAGGTTCTCCGGTTTGACTGTGACACTGACTTGGGGCTACCCTCTTGCACTGGCCTAAGGATGAAGTGAGCCAGAGGAGGGCCGAGCGACACAAACAGAGCCAGAGGCTGCGGATGGCACCCCCCCCCTTCCCACCCAACCAGGACAAGAACGCACAAGATGACAGCTGTCTTCCTTGTTCACGTGAGCCGGGCTGTGTTTCTTATTTACACGCAGCCTCGGGCAACCCGGCTGCACATTTTGTCATTTGAGGAGTATTTGGGGAGACGCGGTGTTTGTTTGGTTTCCTGGGGCAGAGCCCAATAAACTCTCCTTCAACAAAGCTATTCGATTAGACTCTGAAACCAGTGTACACGGAACAAGGCCCCTCTCCACCCAGTCCCTAATTCACTCATAACCTCCTTCTCCTTGCATTCATAAAGCCTCTCTCAATGAAAGAGGATTCCAACTACCTCCGTTTAAACTTTGGTTCTTTTTTTTTTTTAATGTTTAGTTTTGAGAGAGAGACTCAGCGAGAGAGACAGCATGAGCAAGGGAGGGGTAGAGAGGGAGACACAGAATCGGAAGCTGGCTCCAGGCTCTGAGCTGTCAGCACAGAGCCTGACGTGGTGCTCAAACCCACGGACTGTGAGATCATGACCTGAGCCGAAGTCGGATGCTTAACCGACTGAGCCCCCCAGGCGCCCCTCTTCTGTTTTTAAAGATTGAGGGATTTCTTCTTTTAATTAAAAACCGTATTTGCTCTCAACTCTTTTTTTTTTTTCAAATTCAGGCAAAGACAAGGGGGGGTGGGCCATCCTTCCACTTGCTCATAACTAGAATCTACCAGAACAAGAGTTGGGCAAGACCATAAAACCTACAGAAGGGCACAAAAGCACCCTGGAACCAGTGGAATATCAAGCCATGTTTTTGGATCAAAAAACTCGTAATACAAAATGGCAAGTCTCTGAAATCTAATTGATAATCAAGGTACAACCCGTTAAAAATTCCCATTTATTTTGGGTTTTTTTACCAGATAAGCTGATTATAAAGCTTATGTGAAAACATAACCTAGAACGACCAGCAAGACAAAAAAGGCCCTCGAGTGGACGAGAGAGGAGATGAAGCCCCTCAAGAAGAGATCTGGGAAAGCCTGGTCGTCATCTGGGAAGAAACGCTGAATGGGAGTCAGACCTCACACCACACAGCAGCGCGGGCTAGGAGAAAATCCAAATAGACTAACTATACAAGCATTTAAAAGTTACTTTTCTAATATTTTATTTAATATTTAAGAGAGAGAGCAGGAGCAGGGGAGGGGCAGAGAGAGAGGGAGACCCAGAATCCGAAGCAGGCTCCAGACTCCGAGCTGTCAGCACAGAGCCCGAAGGGGGGGTTTCGAACTCATGAACCACGAGATCATGACCTGAGCCAAAGTCAGACATTCAACCTACTGAGCCAGCCAGGCTCCCCAACATGCAAGTGTTTAGATAAAAGGAGGTGGAAGAGAAGATACCCTAAGATGACATGTCCTGGCCCATTTCAGGCACCTCCCAGGGCCTGGGCTACTCGCTTCCACGGAACACGGGCCTCTCGTGCGGCAGCCTCGGTCCCAAACGTGCCAGTCTTAGGGTCCCGGGTAGAGGCCAGCCTCTGGCACAGCCTCCACAGCAACAACACACTCAAACCCAGGGAGCCAGACTCCTCCGCCTCCTACGTCCAGATTGGGAAGCAGCCCCGGCGGGTGGGAAGGGTCCGGCCCTCAGAAACAAAGTCCAGGACAGTAACGCCCCCCTCCCCCCGGGAGGCCTGGACCAAGGGGACAAAAGGGACCAGAAGGGGTCAAGGGATTAGGCCTCTCCCTCCTTCCGGAAGGGGCTTCTCTGCAGCATGGTGGCCAAAGCCCTGCTGGGAGGCATAGCGCTGTCTGTCTCGTGTGGCCACGGCCAGCTCTGCCAGCTCGATAACATGCTATCTTGCCCGCTCCTTCCTGCCTCTGTTTCCTCATAGCCCTTTCCCACCCTCCCTGCTGCCTGCGGCACATCTGTCTATAAGATAACATCTCGCTTCGCCTCCTGCTGTTCTCCAGGCCACCTAAGACTGGGGAGAAGAAAGCCAAGTGGATCACCTTTGTTACTCTTGTAGCGTGAAAGGCCCTTCTCGCTAGGGCTCCAAGTCCTAGAGCCACAGAAGACAGGATCGATGGCTAATTCAAACACATAAAATAAGAATGCCGTAGCCAAGGCAAAGGCGAAGCCTTGTGAAGGGTTAATCTGACCTCCTAGAAACCAACAAAACAGAGTTACAACTCAGCAGAAACGCAGGCCAAAGGTTTTTAATGTTTGCAGAAAAGGATGCGCTCACGCGCACAACAAGAAAAAATGCAAATTATATCCTCACCGAGAAATGTACACAGAACTCTCACAGCTTAGGCTTAAGACAAATAACTCAATAAGAAAGCGAGACGGGAAAAAAACAGGACAGAGGTTTGCAAAGACGTTTCACACAAGATTACAAATGACCAGTGTGCACACGAGAGAACATTGGGCATCATTTATCACCAGGGAAGTGCAGATTAAATCTGCGATTCGATACCACTGGAGCCCCACCAGCCTGGCCAAAACGTAGCTGTAAAAATTGTCGGAGAAAACGTGGAAGCTGTTGGCAACCCTGTCCTTGCTCGGAGTGTGAGAACAGCTCCTCCGGAAAGCGGTTGGCCAGTTTCTTATCAAGTTAAAGATGCATGTTTTATGTTCACTGAGAAATTCTAATTCTTAGCAATTACTAAAAAGAAATGAGAGCTATGGGGAGGGAGGGCGGTCTTCTGGCACCACCCAGGAGCAGCAGCCAGCGGTCACGTCAGGCTGGCACAGAGAAGGGCTTGGGCAAGCCATCTCCGGCCGGGCTGCGTGTTCAAGCTGGGGTACGTCCTCCCTCCGGGAGCAGGCAGAGCTAGGAGAGAGGGTTGTGTGCTGTGCTCTCGCCCTGCCTCCCGGGCATTGCACCCGGTGTCGGGCCCTGTCTGGAGCCGTGCACCCACCATCACCCCGGGGAACCCTGCTGCGACAGCCCAGGCGGCCCGTGCCAGTGTGGCTGATGCGCCAGACCCCTCCGGGTGCCCGCGCCAGGCCATGCAGGAAGGACAGGATCTTCCGGAATGTCTCCAAAGGGATCCTGAAGCAGGGCTGGCTGTGTGCACTAGTGACTGGGGTGCATCCGGCTGACCCCCTTGACACCTGTCCCCCCCCAGGTGAAGAGTCTAATGCCATCCCAGAGCCCCATCTGCGCATGTCACTCCGAGAGCTGTGGGACCAACTGACCCGCCGACGACCCCAGAGCCCGGTCCGCTGTGTGCTTTCCTGTCACGTGAGACGATAATACCGTCTAGGTCATTTCGACTTGATGTTTTTGTTTCCAGCAATGAGAAGTATCCTAATTGATTCTGCTGAATTCGAGAACATAGTGAATAGGCTTTTTTGCCCTCTCTTCCTGCCTCCCTGGCCCGTGGAGAGCAAACTAGTGAAAATGCACACAGCAAATCTCACACAGGGCTCCCAGTCCCCCTTCCGTCCCAGTAGCGGCTCCCGGGCTTGGGCAGGTGGCCGTGAGCCATGACCTCACACTTGTGGGGCCGGGCCGCAGGGGGCAAAGGTGGGGTTCTACCCGGCACTGAAATCTCACAGCTGGTGTTGGCCCCCAGCGTGTCGTCGGGCTCCTTGAAGCCCGGAGTCTTACCTGAAGCTGGAGACAGGCACGGACCACACCACCCAGAGGCTCACCCACTCACTCATCCAGCCCCCAGTGGTGCCCGAGTGCCCTCCACATGCCCGTGTCTCAGCCGCCGGGACACACGCTGAAAGCACAATGACACTGGAGGGAAAAGGAGGGAAAAGGTGTGTTTCACAGATGTTGGTGCCCTTCTTTCCCGCTGATGTCAGAGAGCCCCCACCCACCCACAGGATAGGTTACTCTGTTCTGCCTCCTTCCCGGGTCTCCTGGTCCAGAGCAGGACACACCCAGCAAGCAGGAGGGTCTGTGATGTCCCGCTGTCCCGAAAAGCCCATGCCCACCCCTCTGCCAGGTCCCCAGCCGGTCAGGACCCCTCCCTGTTTCCAGCTTCCAGAGGATCCAGCCTGAGGGGAGAGGGCCAGCCCTGACCTTGGGTGCCTGTGGCCAGCCTGGAGGGCCATCAAGCTGGTCTCTGGGGACACCTCAGACCCCGCCCCCCCCCAGGGGATGAGGGCAGCACGAACAGGCCTGGAGGCTCCCTGAAGAAACGCTGTACTCCCTCTCTCTCTGACTCTCCCCTGCTGACACTGTCTCTCTCTCTCTCCTAGAAATAAATAAAAATATTAAAAAAAAAAAAAAAAGAAACGCTGTATTGACCATCAAAGTAGTTCTTCTCAGCAGATGCCTCCTTGAGTTTTATGACCTATTTCTATCTGATGGCCCAGGGCAAGTCAGTCTGGGAAGCGGACACTTGCCAGGGGCTTTGCTGGGAAGATGGGGGTTTGGGCTGTCCACAGCCTCCTAGCAACCGTTCCCATGGGTCCTGTCACCAGCTTTCGGTGCTCTGACAGGTTTTCCGCCCTGTCCTCCTTCCCTGGGCCGGCAACAGGCTCACTTCTGCCTGCGGACCGACTTCCCATCACGCAGCCTGGGCCTCCTCCATCACCCTGGAGGGCCGGCCCTTCCTAATTCCCCCACTCCCAGCCCCATCTACCTGTGGATGGTGGACACAGGCCCCTGCCCAGGGCCCTGCCAGGCTCTGGGATCCCAATGTCCCCCACTACTGCGAGCCCAAGATGAGAAAACCCTACGGCTCTCTCTTCAGTTCCTGCTTGCTCTTCCAGAAGGAAGACCCAGAGCCGTGAGGCTCAGCTCCTGGGATAAAAACTCTCTGACCGCCACCCCCCGCCCCTCTGTTCCAGAGGAAGACTGGAATGGAGCTCCCCCCCCCCACCCTGAGCCCAGAGAAATGCCCAGCCCTGCCGGAGGTAAGCCAATGGCTCCGAACTGAAGCCTGGACGTCCCTCTACAGGGTAACCTAATTTGATGCCCGCCCTGGCTCAATGCTGTCTCTGGCAAGGCCAGTGCCTTCATTAGCAGCGAAGTCTGGAGCCCGAAGCTGCCACCGAGCCTCCAGCGAATTGAAAATTGATGACAGCCTCCGGGTGAGGGACAAACAGGTTCTGCAGAAGCCCTAGGGCCTCGGGTCCTCACCCCAAGCTGTGCTCCCGCAGCCCTGCACTCTCTCGTGATAGACACCCTGTTTGGCATCCCAGCCTTTCCAGTCCATTCCATGGACATGGTAATATTCGATTCTTTTTTAATTTTTTAATGTTTATTTATCTTTGAAGGAGAGGGAGAAACAGAGCGTGAGAGGGGGAGGGGCAGAGACAGAGGGAGACAGAATCAGAAACGGGCTCCTAGCTCCGAGCTGTCAGCACAGAGCCCGACGCAGGGCTCAAATTCACGAACCACGAGATCATGACCTGAGCTGACATCTGACACTTAACCCACTGAGCTGCCCAGGTGCCCCGAGAAGTATTAGATTCTTAACCAGAGCCTGTGAACACCTCAATGCCTCTTTCAAATACTTTTTTTTTTAAATGTTTTTTATTTATTTCTAGGAGAGAGAGAGAGACAGCGTGAGCAGGCGAGGGTCAGAGAGAGAGGGAGTCACAGACTGAAACAGGCTCCAGGCTCTGAGCTGGCTGTCAGCACAGAGCCGGACACGGGGCTAGAACCCACGAACCGCGAGATTATGACCCAAGCGAAAGTCGGACGCTTAACCGACTAAGCCACCCAGGCGCCCCTCAAATACTTTTTTTTTACTTTCATTTATTTAAAAAACAAAACACTTCCTAACTGGTTCAGTCTGGGTAATGACTCAATGTCACAGTTAGCCAGTCTCAAGTACAGCATCTGCACATCTAAGCGAGTCCTGTGTCCAGACACGCAACTGTCTGGTCAGCGGCAAAGGCCCAGTGGTGGCTACCAGCCCAGGACACCGTCTGCCGTGGAGAACAGAACCAAGCACGTTGGGGGCCCATCTGTCCCCACACTGCCCGTGAGATCCCACAGACAGCCCGGCCCCGGGGGCGGAATCTGTAGGCCCCAGCGGTGTCCCCACAAGCCATTTCTGCATAAAGGCCCAGATACTAACTTGCTGATGGAGAAAAAGAGCTGTTTTTAAGACTTGTCCCAGTAAGAGCACAGGCACCACCGCCACCCTCCTGCTGCCCCTTTGCCCACGGAGACCCCCACACCTCTGCCACGACCCCAGGCTCCACAAGGCACCCAGCAGCACTGCACCCCAGCCAGGTCATGGCTTGGGCCCCTGGCTGAGAAGCCAAGCCCCCCCAGCCAGTCCCTGTCCTCTGCCCAAAGCCAGGACCACAGTTGGGGATCATCACTCAGCAACGCATGAATAAATGCTTGACAGGGGCTCCCAGGAGCCCTGCCCGTGAAGTCCCAGTGGTGTGTGTCCTCAGGGTCAGCAGGCCAGAGCCTTGGTCCCCAGGGTGGAAATTTCTGGCTGCAGCCCTGAAGGGCTGCTAGGACAGTGGCATTCTTTCGCCCCACTTTTGGGAGCTAAAAGCTCACCTCCCACACTGAGGCTCCACCTAGTCGGCCCAACCTCTGGGCACCTGCCTGCCTGTCTGCAGCCCCCACGGCCCTTGCACGTCCTCTGTCCCAGAGGGGACTCTTCTCCTGCGGGGGTGCAAGCTCAGCACATGCTCTCCCTCTGCCTCCAAGACTTCTCTCAGAGACAGTCCCTCTGCACCCCCCTCTCCGTCCCCTGTCCACGGTGCCCCCTCCAAATCCCCAGACCTTCTCTCCCTTCTCTCCAGGTGCCAGGAGTCCCTCCGTGTGGCTCTCTGCTTAATGACTGAATGAATGAATGACATGTCTGCCCAGGAGATGTCTCCACCATCCGCAGAACAGCAGGCCGGCCGCTGGACGTTGAACTTGGCCCCCAGAGGGCTCTGGGATGTGCCGGGGGCGGACCAAGGCGGACTCCGGAAGCAGCTCAGGGCTTCTCAACCTGGCCAATTGCCGGTGTAGTCACGATGCCCCCCAGCCCCACCCCGGGCCAATTAAATAAAGCATCGGCATTTTTGAAAATTTCCCTGGTGATCCTGAAGTTGGCTCGGAGAAGAGAGCAACGGGTTGAGCAATGGCTGCTGGGGGAGGGCGTCGCGGTGAGCCTGGCCACGCGCCTCCCCTGCAAGGCCGTGCACATGTCCAGAGAACCGGGAGACGGGGTGCAGGGCCTGGCCAAGCGCCCCAGCTCTAAAGGAGAAGATGGCCTTGCAAGGTTTCTTGTTTCTGGAGCCAGAGGGGGCCCTGGCTGCTCAGAGGCTCGAGAGTAACGGTGGAAGGGGGCCGGAAGCAGCCCCTTTCTGTCTTCCTAATGAGCCTCCCGCACCCCGCCCTCCTCCCTGTTCACAAACGCCCAGTTCTGAGGCTCCTATTCCTTCAACAGCCAAATACCCAGCACTAATGTGCGCGGGGCCCTGGTTCCTGGAGCAAGAAGTGGAGACACGGCTCCTGCCCAAAGGTGCTCGCGGGCAGGGGCAGAGGGACGCCGGGAACCACGGCTCTCTGTGCCACAGCGGCCCTGGGCTCCTAAAGTCACCCAGGCTCTGCCCAGGAGGCTTGAGGTTTCCCGAGAGGTCGGGACGCGCTTTAAGAGGCAGCAAGGTTCCCTGGATGTTTCCTCAGAGTCCCCCCTCCCTTTCCCCGCGAGCATGTCACACCTCACCTTTTTCAGCCCAGGAGTGGCCCGACGGATGTCGACGTGGCCGCATCTGCCAGCAGAGATAAGTAGAGGCGCCAGGACTCGGCCCTCGTGTGACGTGAGGCCCTGGGTGCCAGGACTCGGCCCTCGTGGGTCCTCACAGCGACGTCAGGCCGTCTGCGCGGGATCTGCGGGCAGGGGGCTGTGCGCATGACGTCAGGCCATCTGCGCAGGCCTGGGGCCCCAAGGCGCCCATGAAGGGAATGTATATGTGTGACTTCAGGCCGTCTGCGTGGCCCTGGGACGCGTGCGCAGAGGATTGTGCGCGTGACGTCAGGCCATCTGCGCAGCCCCAGTGTGCCCACGCAGGGAAGGTATATGCGTGACGTCAGCTGATCTGTGCAGCCCTAAAACGCGCGAGCAGGGGATTGTGCATGTGACGTCAGGCAGTCTGCGCAGCCCTAAGACGCGTGTGCAGAAGATGTGTGTGCGTGACGTCAAGCCGTCTGTGCGGCCCCGGGAAGCGCGTGCAGGGAATGTGAGTGCATGTGTTGGACGCCACCTAGTGGTCAGTGGGGCAACTTCTTTGCAGGCTAAGGAACAAACTAGCCAAGCTCTAGGGAGGCTTCCTCTAGAACATCACCAGTTTTTATTTTATTTGCTTATAAACTTTATTTATCTATTTTGAGAGACAGAGCGAGAGCAGCGGAGGGTCAGTGGGAGAGGGAGAGAGAGAGAATCCAAAGCAGGCTCCAGGCTTCAAGCTGTCAACACAGAGCCCGTCATGGGGCTCAAACTTACAGACTGTAAGATCACCACCAGAGCCAAAGTCAGAGGCTCAACGGACTGAGCCCCCAAGCGCCCCAGGAACATACCACAGTAAGGTGAGCGAGGCACAGCTGAGTGATAGCCCGCTTCGAGGTGGGGGAGCAGGGGAAGGGGGTGAGGGAGGTGCCATGCACAGCATCGCGGGGCCTCTGGGCCAGCTCGCTGCCTGGCCGGGAACAGTCCGCCTCTGCCCTGGGCCTCAGCTGCCTCATCTGCCAAGACGGGCTCCAGCCTCCAGGGCTCTGCCCAACCACAACTGTCCCGTAAATGGGCCACCTGACCCCCCACGCCAGGCCATATCCCTCCGTGAGAAACACGAAGCCAGGTGGACACCAGGACCGCAGGTCTGGGCAAACCAGGATGAATGGCCGCTCGCCTGTAAAGAGACCACACCTTGGGACCGTCAGGGACAGCCACACATCCCTCCCATGCTGTGCCAAGCGCAGCAGTCCTTCTGTCTAGGGCACCTTATAGTTTGCTCCAGAAGCAGACCTGACAGAAGGAAGCAGGTGGTGTCGTCTACTGTGGAGCAGGAGGGAGGGACAGTCACCACGCGGGCCGCTTCCTCAAGCCGGTCACCTCTGAGGGCAGCTGGGGCTTAATCCTGACGGGAGACCCCAGGGCTTCCAGAACGATCCCACCCCCAGGACTGGGGACCTGCGGTGTTTACACATCTCGACCAGCATCAGTTACGGGCTGCTGGGGGCTGGGGGGCGGGGGGCGGGGGCAGAGGCTGCCCCTCAGTTGGGTGAGGCAGTGCCGAAGCTGGGAGAGAGCAGGGTGGGGGGCCCTCCAGCAGGGAGCGGGTCCCGGCTGCTGGAAGGGGGGGGCAGGGCACGCACCAAGAGGACACAGAATGCACACTCCCCCGAGTGTCTGCTGCGCCGAGCCTCGGGGAAGGTGTCACTGCCCATGGGAAGATTTCTAAGCCTGGGCCCGGCCTTCCCACCCTCCCTTACTCACCCATCCCCGGGAGATGGAGGTACCCCACGGGGACCTTTGACGCATCTCCAAAGTGCACTTTGTCCTGCGGTTGGGTGTTCGCCGCTGACCCAAAGCGTCCTCCACGCTGGCCCGCGTCGGTAAGAAAGGGCCTGGTTTTCTTTCCTCCAGTCTTATTTCTCTATAGAGAAGGGGGGCCATGTACAGGGGAGCCCCTTGGACACCCACACAGCAGGCGAGGCTGAACGAGTGTCCTGTGCTTTTCTGCCTCCCCACCCACCCAGTGTCTTGCCTCCCATTTGTAATCCTTCTAAATGGTCCTGGGTGCTCTTCTGGGGGTCATTTCCCCTACAAACAAAACGAAGGAAGAGTTTGGCACAGCAGAGAATTTGGGGGCGCCGGCTAGAACGGTCCTGGCCATGGGACCTGGCGATGTCTGTGATCACAGCCTGGGCCCAGCTGGGGTGCTCCTGGAGCTGGCTGCGGGTCCAGCCCCTCCCAGGACCCCCCACTCCTCTGCTCCACCCCTGCCGTCCATCCGGGGAAGTCATAGGGTAACGGGGGATCTCCACCCACCTTTTGCAGGTGAGCTGCTGAGACCCCACATGGGGCCAGGGCACAGAGAAGGTGCAGTGCCCAGGTGACTTCTGTGGCCTCATGGCCTGCGGACTTTGGCCCCAGAGACCCCCTGTCTACGCGGCAGACACAGGGCCCTGCCCTCCCTTCAGATTCTCCAGGGGCGTCCTACCTTCGTTCCTAAAAGGACAACAACCTTGCCGAGTCAACTCCAAGTTCATGTCTACTAAACACTGCTGTTTCCCATGCTGAATTAATAAATTGCCATCCAGATTTTTTTATTTTAGTGTATTCATTTATTTTGAAAGAAAGCGCAAGTCAGGAGGGGCAGAGACACAGAGAGAGAATCCCAAACAGGCTCCACACTGTAACCGACAGAACCCAACTGGGGGCTCGATCCCATGAACCGTGAGATCATGACCTGAGCTGAAACCAAGAGTTGGATGCTTAACCGACTGAGCCCCCCAATATGCCGATTTTTATATCAATCTCCCAGTTGGTTTTCAACTGATTTCTTCTGGAAACAGGGACCCAACTGAGCTGTGAGACTAAGAAAGCTGGGCGGAAGAGCCTGGTGAGCCCACTGGGGCGCGACCACCTGGTCCTGCCCATCTGGGCACCAGCGAGCTGGCCTTCCTGTGGAATGGCCGTCTTGTCACCTCTTCGGCCCAGGAAGGTACATGCCCAGAGCACGGGCTCGGCTCAGGCAGCCCAGGGCTGGCCAGAGGCCGTGCGTCCAACAAGTATTGACGGAGCTCCTGATACAGGCCAGGCTGGGGGCTTCACCTCCGTTATCTCACTCTTCGCAGCACCTCACGGGCACCCCTACTATCATCTGTTCCACAGATGAGCAAATGCGACACTGGAGAGCTCAGGACTTTGTAGATAAGAGCGGGCAAGAGGCGGGGTGCAGGCTCAAACCAACATCTTCCTGGGACTTCGGAACTGGGCCGTTAAATACAGAAAGAGGGCATAGACCGTCATGGAGGGACCCGGTCAAAAGCTTTCCTCCTCCCTCACCTTCTGAGAAACAGTGTGCCTGGCTTGTTAAAAGGTCAGCTCTGTGAACTCCCAAGGAGAAACAACTGTCCTTCCTTTTTTTTTTTTTTTTAAGTTTATTTATCTTGACAGAGACAGTAACTGTACGAGAGGGGGAGGGGCAGAGAGAGAATCCCAAATCAGCTCTGCGCTGTCAGCACAGAGCCCAGCAGGGGGGCTCGAAACCATGAGATCATGACCTGAGCCGAAACCGAGAGTCAGGTGCTTGACTGACTGAGTCCCCAGGCGCCCCTGTCCCTGCTTTTAAAACAGACCTGTGGGGGCACCTGGGGGTCTCAGTCGGTCAAGCATCTGACTTTGGCTCAGGTCATGATCTCACGGTTCGTGGGTTTGAGCCCCACATCGGGCTCTGTGCTGACAGCTCAGAGCCTGGAGTCTGCTTCGGATTCTGTGTCTCCCTCTCTCTCTGACCCTCCCCTGCTCACGCTGTCTCTCTCTCTCTCTCTCAGAAATAAATAAAAAAACATTTAAAAATAATAAATACAATAAAAATTCACTTTGAATTTTATATAAATGGATCTAGCCTCAACTAATTATTCTCTGACTTAATTTTTTCATTGAGCACTGTCCTTGTGATTCATATACATTGGGCTGTGGTCCACTCATTGACATGACTGTATGTACAGATTTCCACTGAATGGGCATACCACAACACATTTATTCCACCATTTGTGGGTATCTCAGTTGTTTCCTTTTGGGGCTGTGTGAACAATCCTGGTACAAGCTTTTTTTTTTTTTTTTTTTAATGTCTGGTCTTCTGATGCCGATGGGCAGGCATTTTCCTAGTGGCTCAGAGGGGATGAGCAAGTTCAAGTCTATCAGGCGATGGCTGGCTGTAATTTTAGTCTGCCCCGGGGTTGGCTCTAAATATGGCAGGTGTCACTTATCTCGCAGACATCGATTGGGTTATTTTTGTGCCAGTCACTGTCCCAGGTACAGAACTTCAAAGATGAGCCAGATACTCAGAGTTGGTTAAGTGTCGACTCTGGGTTTCAGCTCAGGTCGTGATCTCACCGTTCATGGGTTCAAGCCTCGCATCGGGGGCTCTAAGCTAACAGTGCGGAGCCTGCTTGGGATTCTCTCTCCCTCTCTCTCTGCCCTTCCCCAGCTCACGCTGCCTTTGTCTCTCTCAAAATATATAAACTTTAAAAAATAAATGAGCCAGATAATGGCTCTGTCCTTGAGAGTTCACAGATTAAATGGGAGGGTGCACAAGTTTATACTAGGTTCTGAGCATCTTGGAGAGAAGGACGCTTTGGTTGCGTCCCCACAACACGGTCCCTCGCTCTGCGGGGGACAGGCCATCCATGCCCTGTTAGTGGTACAATCCGGGTAGACCAAGCCTGTTTTGCTGGTGTCAACCTGCTTCCTGAGCCTGAATCTTCACGGGCTTGCTCACGGATGCGTCTGTACACCGCTGGCCACGGTGAGCATGAGCAGGGGAGGAGCAGAGAGAGAGGGAGACACAGAATCGGAAGCAGGCTCTAGGCTCTGAGCACAGAGCCCAACGCGAGGCTTGAACCCATGAAGCACGAGATCATGACCTGAGCTGAAGTCTGATGCTCAACCGACCGAGCTCTCCAGGCAGACCTGTGCTTGCCCCGTTTTCTAATTAGCTGTGGGTTTTCTAATTATAACATGATAACAGGAGGAGGGGCCCCCCTTCTAGACCAGCCAAGGCCGGAGTACATGTGCCTGTCACCTCTGCGGCACCCTGTGCTCTTGGCTCCCTCATTTGGAGTCAAAACGCGTCACGCATTCTGAAGCCTGGGCTGTGTTGTCCCTGTTTGGCCTCTTCCTTCCCTTAAGGCCTGACCAACCCACCCTCCATGATTTCTCCTGAATGTGCTGATTTGCTCGTTAATCTTGGGGTCTTTTTCTTCTCTTCTAAAAGATCCATTTCCCTCGGAATTTCCTCACGGATCAGTGCTACCCCACTCTGTTGCTGGGAAAATCAGATGGTAGATGGATTCTGGTTCCTCGGTGTGGTGGCCTCTTTTTCTGTGCCAGTTTTTATCATTTCCTCTTTAGCTCTGGTATTTTTACAGTTCTTCACAGGGAGCTTGCTGGCATGTGTGTCCTTTCTTTCTTTTCTCAAATTCCACTCGGAGGTCTTCTGTGTTTTGTTCTGTTTGATTTTGAGGAACTCATTTCCATTATTTCTTGAAATACTTCCTTCTTTCCATGTCTGTGTTTCTCTCTCTCTCTCTCTCTCTCTCTCTCTCTCTCTCTGGAATTCCTATTAGTCAGATGTTAGCTTTTCTATTTCTGTCCTCAGTTGGGGAGAGGCAATCCCAGTATCCCAAGCAGTGCATACCAGAGAGCTCTGGATACAGTTTGGAGAGAAAAAAGAAGAGTTCATTGTCTCTATTTTAAAATTATTCATTTATTTAGAGAAAGAGAGAGAGAGAGAGAACATGAGTAGGGGAGGGGCAGACAGAGAGGGAGAGAGAGAGAATCCCAAGCAGGCCCCTCGCTGTCAGCACAGAGCCTGATGCAGGGCTCAAACTCATGAACTGTGAGATCATAACCTGAGCTGAAGTCGGATGCTTAACCGACTGAGGCCCCAGGCGCCCCACTCTATTTTAATAGACGCCCCAGGCGTCTCTATTTTAATAAGCAAAAGATAATCATGTATTACTTGCAAAATTACAAGCAATTTTATTTTTCAATGAGAGCATTTATGGAAACAGAGTAACTTTATTTCAACAACAAAGTAGAATAGACCTACAAATTCTGAACAGTGTGGCCAGAACGTAACTCAGGATAAGGGATATAGCTTTAAATACATATCGGGGGTGCCTGGGGGGCTCAGTCAGTTGAACCTCTGACTTTGGCTCAGGTCATGATCTCACAGTTCGTGGGTTCGAGCCCTGCGTCGGGCTCTTGGAGCATGGAGCCTGCTTCGGATTCTGTGTCTCCCCCTTTCTGACCCTCCCTTGCACTCTCTATCTGAAAAATAAGTAAACATTTAGAAAAAGAAACAGAAATCCAGACATTTTTGAAAAATATCCACATTTTGAAATGTTAGCAAATAGTTTCAAACTGTTTTTTTTTTTAATATTTTTTATTTATTTCTAGGAGAGAGAGAGAGAGACAGCGTGAGCAGGGGAGGGTCAGAGAGAGAGGGAGTCACAGACTGAAACAGGCTCCAGCCTCTGAGCTGGCAGTCAGCACAGAGCCCGACGCGGGGCTCGAACCCACGAACCGCGAGATCATGACCTAAGCGAAAGTCGGACGCCTAACCGACTAAGCCACCCAGGTGCCCCTCAAACTGTTTTAACCTGATGGTGACACTGATGCACGTTGACTTTGGCCTTCAGGGCACCAGTTGTCAGTCTCTCATTAGGCAAAACCGGGATGACCACTGTCTGCCTGGCACCTCTTCTCCAGGGGACCCCCTCGCCCCACCCACACGGCTACAGTAAAGCTGCCACACCCCTTGGTCACTGGTGGCTGGTTCGGGAGTGGGCTTCTGACCCACGAAGGTTTCATCAGAGCTCTTACCTGGAACGTCTTAAGCAAAACTGATGGGAAAAGACCCCTTCCCCCCGCCCCCCCACCGGGTGGAAGAAAACACAAGAAATGCAGGTCAAGAAACATTGGTAGCGGTGACCTCCGTGCAGCAGAAGCCACTTTCCTACGACAAAGATGTTCCAGACAGACAGAGGCGGAGAGTTCCTAGGGCAGCTGAGTCCTCCTGGTGGTTGGATTATTTCTTCTCTTCCCACACGTGAGGGAGGAGACGTTGTGTAGCCTAGTGGAAAACGTCATTACAGGCCCTCTGAGCAAACTTGCTGGTAGGGGCGATCCAGATGCTTCCAGAGGGTTCTTTTTGTTTGTTTATTTTTGAGAGACAGAGAGGGACAGAGCGTGAGCAGGAGAGGGAAAGAGAGAGAGGGAGACAAAGAATCTGAAGCAGATTCCAGGCTCTGTCAGCACGGAGCCCGACACGGGGCTCGAACTGCGTAAGATGATTTTTGAAACTGTGTTTTGTGTTTTGGGGGAGGTTTTGCTTGTCTTTTTGGGTTTTTTTCTTAAGAATTACTAAATAATACTTGAGACATTCTTGTCTTTTTCGATAGCCACCAACCTTACCAGGTGCAGCATTTGGACGTGAATCAACATCGGCAATCAAGACAGGCTTCGTTGGTGCATAATGGAAAGTAGCTGTACCCGATACAGTCTACCTGATTGTGCGGCACTTTCCAACTTCCTCCTCCTGCAGCTTCTAGGAAATCATTGTCTTTCTGTTTACTGAATGGGGGAGGGGGAGTGGCAGTTGTTTTGCGGACAGACTGAATGCTTCCAGAAAGTACGATTGGTTGGTAGGTTTTTTTAAACCTATTTTTATGGGGCATTATAATAAGGAGAAAGCCATGTTTATGAAAGCCCTTCGTAAAGGATGAAAATCTATATAAGGGTGAAGGCACGTTATTAGGAAACAGGGGGGTTCGGCAGAGGACATGCCAAGTGAGGGATTCATCCATTCACTCATTCATTCATTCAGTCAACAAATATTTGCAGGTGCATGGCTCTGCTGAGGATAGAAGAAATGAGCAAAACTGGGTTGCCTGGAGGGCTCGGTTGAGTGTCTGACTTTGGGTCAGGTCTTTATCTCGCGGTTCGCGCCCCGTGTTGGGCTCTGTGCTGACAGCTCAGGGCCTGGAGCTGCTTCAGATTCTGTGTCTCTCTCTCTGCCTTTCCCCGACTCAGTCTCTCTCTCTCTCATAAAAATAAACATTAAAAAAAACTAGAAATGAGCAAAACAGACGAAAACCCCACGCTGGAGGACTTTACATCCCGATGAAGGAGACAGTCAATAAGCGTACGTGTAGGTCCGTACATACAAATGTATAAAACAAGTTGTTAGGACCAGTAAGCGTGAAAGGGCGTAAAGCTGGGCAAGACGATAAAAACACAGTGAGGAGACTGAACATCTTTGCCAGGAGGCCATGGTGGTGGGTGAGCAGAAGCCCCGCAGAGACCGCGAGCCAGCCCTGTGCTCCTGAGGGAGCACTGGGAGCGGCCTTGGGGCCTGGGGTGTCTGAGGACCAGGCAGGAGCCCCGGGGGAGGGTGGCTGGGGCTCAGATTCAGCCGTGGGAAGAACTCAGGATTTTATTCCAGGCATGATGGGAAGCCCTTGGAGGCTTCTGAACACAGCAGTAACAGGTTGAGATCTAAAGTGACCTCACATACTTTCACAGCCTGGAGACCTTCTGGAACCCCCAGCAGAGCTGATGGATGGCCCTAAAAAGTGACAGAAGTCAGGGCGGAAGTAGAAGCGAGAAGAGAAGAGCTACTCCTAAAAGCTCTTCCTGCTGCCAAGATGGAGGCAGGGCAGACACTTCTCAGGAAACAAGGCCACCAGGAAGTGTCCTATGACATCATCCTCTCGGAACCAGGGGGTGGCAGCTGGAGAGGCCAGGAAGACAGAGCCTCCCCTCCCCCCTTTGCAGCTGGGCCGGTAGGGAGGCAGCAGGCTTGAGGGGCAGTGGAACATTAAAAACATAAGAGACCACTAGACTCCAAAGTTAGAATTTGGTGATGGGTTGGGTGTGGGACGGAAGAGTCAAGGTGTTTGGTTTAGCAGCGGGAGAATGGGACCTCATCCTGAGTGGCCAGCACCCCGAGAGGTTTTGGGCATCCCTGAAGAAGCATTTTTCCCCTTTTTTAATAGTTTATTGTCAAGTTGGTTTCCATATAACACCCAGCGCTCATCCCCACAAGTGCCCCCTGGAGAAGCATTTTATTTTTTTTTATTTTTTAAATATTTTTAATTTATTTCTGAGAGAGAGACAGCGTGAGCAGGGGAGGGTCAGAGAGAGAGGGAGGCACAGAATCGGAAGCAGGCTCTAGGCTCTGAGCTAGCTGTCAACACAGAGCCTGATGCGGGGCTCGAACCCACGAACCGTGAGATCATGACCTGAGCCAAAGTCGTAGGCTTAACTGACTGAGCCACCCAGGCGCCCCTGGAGAAGCATTTAAAAAATTTTTTTTAATGTTTTATTTATTTCTAGGAGAGAGAGAGAGACAGCGTGAGCAGGGGAGGGTCAGAGAGAGAGGGAGTCACAGACTGAAGCAGGCTCCAGGCTCTGAGCTGGCAGTCAGCACAGAGCCTGACGCGGGGCTCGAACCCACGAACCGCGAGATCATGACCTGAGCGAAAGTCGGACGCTTAACCGACTAAGCCACCCAGGCGCCCCTGGAGAAGCATTTTAAAACATCCAAGCCAAAATCCTGAGGGAGCAGTCGGATGCAGCTCGCTCTCCTTGGGTCCCAGGACAGGAATTCCTACCCTTCGAGTGTGCTCAGGACCCCTTCGTTGGCCGGGTAAAGCCCGTGTGCCTCTAACACGGGACGAGCTCCCGCAGACACCACGATGGGAAGAGCTATCGCAGAGGTCACGAGAGAGAAAGCCTCACAGACCAAATTAAGATGCTTGAACTTCACTTGAACTGCAGGGTTCCTTTGAATCAACTTGAAACACCTGATCTCAACTTCCTGCAGAAAGAGACTCTAGACAGGTAGATAACACACACGGAGCACAGGTAAGGTAGAGGGGCACACCTTCCCAACGTGGGGTACGCAGCGTGGGTATATTTCTCTTCCCACTGCATCAGCCAGCCGGACAGCGCGGTTACCGACACCAGGACTGAGCATGATCGACCCCACTCCTCAGAGTACCTGGAGCCCACTTCCAGAGACACAGGGGCAGGCGTGGCGGGGCCCAAGCAGCCTGCTGAACAGACAAGGGTTTTTACCCACAATAATTCTTGGGCAGCGCGAGTAGGGCCACAACGGGACCATGTCAGCACCAAGGAGTGAACCCGGAAGTGGAATGATTAAGTCTTTTCGATTTGGTGACTCTCTAATTATTTGATTTGTTCTATCACAGAGTCCACTCATTCTATTTACCTTCAACCTACCTAAGATTCTTCCCTATGCTTCACAACCCTTCTGCTCAACGTCAAGTCTCTTAAGCTCCCAGCTTCCTTCTTCTCCATGCAGACCACACTTCATGAATTTCATTGGTCCTGTTCATTTTGCTCGTCCGCCCTAGCAGAAATGAATAGTCTCAGATGCAGCACGTAGGACTACAATGTTTTGTTTTTAATTCATGTTTTTCAATAGGCTCCACGCCCAACGTGGGACTCGAACTCAGGACCCTGAGGTCAAGAGTCCCCATGCTCTTCCGACCCGGCCAGCCAGGTGCCCCATCCACTGTAATGTTTTAAATGACTACAATAAAACGCACAAGATTGAAACAGAAATGTAAAAACAGTCCTATAGCAGCAGGTCCTCTAACGACGGCTTCCGGTGCCGGGAAGCCTACCTACTAGGTGCGCGAAAACACCTGCGAGGAGCATCCGTGCACCCGGTTCGCGATGGAGGTGGTGCTGACGCCGGGTCCGCGTGGGCCCCGGCGCCTTAGGGCCGCCCCCAGGACACTGGGGCCCTCTTAGTAACAGGGGGCCCGGGCAAAGCTCACTGCGGGGACATAGTCAGCCCCCCAAACCCCGCGCACGAACGGGCTAGAAGGCGGAGCGCGCTCCACGCTCCGCCCCTTGCCCGCGGCTGCGCGAGAGCCGTAAGCTCCTGAGAAACACCGCCCCTCCGGCCGGCAGAGGGCGCGCGCGGGGGGGCGTGCCCCGAGGACGCGTGCGTGGCGGCCCCGCGCCGAGGACGCGTGCGCGGGGGGGCGTGCCCCGAGGATGCGCGCGCGGCGGCCCCGCCCCGAGGACGCGTGCGCAGGGGGCGTGCCCGCGGCGCGGCGTCAGCAGTCGGGCGCGGAGCGGTGGGGGCGGCGTGGTCGGCGGCTGCTCGGGGCGCTCGGGCGCCTGCGGGGAGCGAGGAGCAGGCGGCGGCAGCGGGCGTAGGGTCGCGGCGCGGGGCTCCCGGAGCGGCGGCGGCGCACGGGAACGATGGCGGCGTCCTCGGACAAGCTCTACCGGGCGGAGTACGCCAAGAGCGGGCGCGCGTCTTGCAAGAAATGCAGCGAGAGCATCCCCAAGGATTCGCTGCGCATGGCCATCATGGTGCAGGTGCGCGCGGCGCTTTGTGCGCGCAGTTGGGGGGGGTGGGGGGGGACCCGGACGTGGAGGGGGAGGGGTCCTGGAGGGGGAGGGGCTGCCCGCCGTGGCCCGCCCGGGAAAGCCTGCCCGGGGCGGGGCGGGCGCTGCCCTCCGCTCTGCAGAGCTGGGGGGGCGGCTGTAGCTCCTTTCGGGTTGGGGGCGGGGGCTCCTCCTGCCGGCCGCCGGGGCGGTGCACGCGTGGGCTTTTGGAGCCGGTCCAGTTCTGACCCACGTCGTGCCGGGACATTTTTGTCTTCCGTTGGTGATGGCGACTGGAGTGTAAGGATTCGTTTAATCTGGTTTTAGGTATCTTTTCAACACTCGCTCGTCTTCGTTTTTTTCTTAATTGTGCAAGTCCGTGCCCTTCTGTACCGCGCATTCGCTTTTGGCTTAATTTGAAGTGGTTTGAAGTCGTATTTCCCCCAAACTTTCCACGTTCAAAGGCGCGCTCTCATCCTGAGGCGTTTCCAGCTGTCCGGTTTGAGTAAGAGCGGCCTCAGGGGTGCCGCTCGCCCCTCGGGGCTTCTAGACACGTAGGGGATGCCCCCGGGCACACCCTGCCATGGCGGGGGGTGGGAGGGCTTCCCGCCCCCGAATCCCCCGGCCCCCCGAGTGCTTCTCCCCGCCCTCCTCTCCAGCATGAACCTTCTGGTAGCTTCATTCAGTGCTCACGGTTAGGGTGACTTGATTTCCCTCCCTACAGTGAGGCAGCAGTGTGTTTGAGGAACCACCAGATAGTCTTCACTGGGTTTTCAGTACTTACCAAGTGGAGAGGAGTTGGTGCTACAGATTGAGGCTGTGTTCTTGTATCCTCAGGGCCTACTTAGGTGAGTACCTATCCCGCGGTACTTAGCCACTCAGTGAATATGGAGCTTCACCAGTTGGGTCCTAGGGACACAGAGGGAGACCCCAGCTCTGTGCAGCAGTCACCAGTTTGGTTAAGCGGATGACTGGTAAACGGTCCTGTACTGGGGCGCACACCCCCGGGAGAGAGTGCCTGGTCGGGACCCTGATCAGCATTTGTTGTGCATGGAAGTGGCAGGAAGTCTGGAAAGGCAGACGAGGCCCAGGAAGCTTATCTCCCACAAAGGCGCTCCGGTCTTAAACCTGAATGTAGAGGCTGCCTGATCTTAAGCTGTATTAGAAGTGATGTTTTTCAAAGAATTAGAAAAAGAAACTCTCAGTGCAGGACTCTCAGGAGATTATGGGGTTGGAGAAGAAATTTACATCTCCAGTGCTCCTCTCTGATTGTGGGTATAAGCAGAGAAGTAAAAGCAGTAGTTGTGGTTTTTGTCACTTTCACGGCACTGTCCATGGGTTGGGGGTTTCTCAAAATACCCTCATGCTCATCAGTATTCAGTTACCGTGTAGTTGGTAGAGTAGGTCCTAAGTCTTGTTTAGCTCCTTAAAGCTCACCGCATCCCCCTGAATTTCTAAGTGTTCTGATGATGATTTCTGCCTAGGGGTTTCTCTCGTGAGCGCGTGTAGTTCATGATGCATTTTTAAATTTCGTTCCCGTAAGGGGACAGTCGTAGGCTTTGCAGGTCAGCCGGAGAGGACCCTGTCCTATCGGTAAGGACTGACAGGACCTTAAGACAGCCTGCGTGAAGCTTGGGCGAGGCTGTCGGATACTGAGGAGGGCTCGGGCCTGGGGGGGGGGGGTTGTTGGGGATGGCCCCACAGAGGACCAAACGAAGTGTAGCATTCTGGGCCCTAGTTGGGCGATCTGGATGGTGAAAGAAACTATTATTAAAAGTGAGTGGTTTTCTGTGACTGTGATTGGGGAGGGGGGTGGAGTTTCCATTCAGAACGTAAAGTCTAGTCTCGTGTGCAGAGCTGGTGGAGGTCAGGAAGAAAGAAGCCATTCTTCTCCCACTTGGGTTTCAATATCTGTTTTTACATTTGTATGCGAGGATTGTTCTCTGAGCTATCAGATACCTGATGCCTTAGATGGTGGGCCCGAGGAGGGCAGCCTCCGGGCATCCGCTGGGCCTTTCTGCAGGGGCGGGGAAAGGGTGGGGGTCGGCTCCCTGCTCAGCTTAGAGCTGAAGCGAACCGCGGGGGTCATGGTGTCTGCCGGATGGCGAACAGCGGGCTGGCCTGCTGTGTGCAGACGGGAGCCGAGCGAGGACCTTGGTACTCGGCAGTGCTGGGTGTTTGCTGAGTACACAGATGCTGCGCTTATGGCTGCCAGGTGAAAGCATAGTCTCGTGACCTTGTTCTGGTTTTCTTCCTGCCGTATCCTCGCCAGTCCCAAGTTTTAGGGTGAAGCCTTGCTTTGATTAGGGGTCTTTCCTCTGGCGGGAGAATGGGAGCCCTAACAACCCCCCAGGCTTGTGCTGTGAGCACACCCTTGGGTCGCACCTCTCGGTCAGCCCTCGCTGCGTCCTTGGTTGGGACACAGCCTCCAGACCAAGGGGGGGGGGGTCGAGGGCGAAGGCCCTGGGTCACCTGCCTCCTTTGCAGGAATGTGACCGAGCGTTGCAGAGGGGGTAGACAAGGAGCGCCAGGGCCCCGAGGAGCCTCGTGGCAGCCGCTGTGATGCGCAGCACGGTGGCCAGACGCTTCTGGATGTGTCGGCCGCTCTGGTGGGAACTTGAGAGCCAGAACTCAACACGAGTCTTTTCCCCGATGCCTCGTGTTGGGTGTGGAGGCTGCCTCTTCCTTAGCAGTTCCCCCTGCCCTCCTCTCTCTCCCCTGCGGACGTGGGGTGCTCCTGCCTGGTGCGGGACGGACGTTGACCGAGGAGTCACCCCAAACTTCAGGGAGCTGAGGAAGAGCCTCCCAGGGGTCTGAGGAGGTGCTACTGAGTAGGACCGCGGGGCATCGGGGCCCAGGGAATGGCCGAGGTGCTGTAGACCAGGCTGCTTGCTGCTGATGCGAGCCTTCTGTTGACCCTGGGAGGGCCACTCCCCCAGGGGAGAACTTGTCACTGCTTTCTTAAAATGTTTCCTCTATTCAACATCTTTGTCTGGAAATTTCCGCATGGTATTTATTTTTGATGCTGTTTTAGTTTTTGTTTTGCTTTTATCCCCACCCCCCGCCCCGTCTACACAGCGCGCAGCTTTATTTTCTATAAAAGCAGAGGTTTGGGGCCTCTCTCACTTTGGTCAGAACCGTGTGTGTATTTTTAAGTAGCTCTTCCTGCCAAGTGGTGCGGTGTGGCGGAAGGGACCTTGGTGTCGGGTTCGATCGGGGCTGAGTCACTCGCCACCTGTGTGCCGCTCCCCCAGACATCTGTGATGGGGGCGCTGCTTCCTACACCCCCAGGAAGGAGGGTGACCTGTGCGCAGCGCCAGGTGCCCAGTCAGTGCCAGCGGCGGCCCCGATCTGCTGGCCCCTGTCCACCCGGCGCTGGGCCCTGGGAGGGAGGCCTGATGGACCATCAGCAACCGCTGTGAGAGGGGAAGCAGCTTCCCCTGGGTGGGTTGGGGGGCAAGCGGACCACTTAGCTCAACGGGGTCTCTGTCCCCTGCCCTCCCCACTCCGGCCTCAGGGTTCATCCCACTCCCCTCGCTGCAGCTACTGCGAGCCTGACATGGTTTCCTGACACATTTTTCTCTGCTTTGCACACGATCTGTGACTTGTTCTCGTTATTCCAACCACAGAGGTGCTGGAAGAGCCCCTTCTGGGCCATGCGGGCCCTGGAGTCCAGGCCGCCCCGGTGGGCGCGAGGGATCAGGTCCCGGGGCGGGGGTCCCTCATCCAGAGAGGACCTCAGCCCTGAAATGCAGCAGTTTTGCAGGCCCTTCGGAACGTCTCCGGAGATGCTGTGTTTCCCACTTCTCATGTGACGTGGAGAGCACAGCTCTGCTGCCCTCTTTCAGACTCAGCTGGGGGCAGGGTCTGCCGCTCGCTCACCTCCCTGTGCTTTTCTCCTAGTCACCCATGTTTGATGGGAAAGTCCCGCACTGGTACCACTTCTCCTGCTTCTGGAAGGTCGGCCACACCATCCGGCAGCCCGACGTTGAGGTGGATGGGTTCTCGGAACTCAGGTGGGATGACCAGCAGAAGGTCAAGAAGACGGCGGAGGCTGGAGGGGTGACTGGTGCGTATGACCTAGGGAGGTGGCGGGTCTAGGCCCCCAGCCCCAACCCGGAAGCTTCCCCTGGCTCTTTCCTGAGAAAGCAAAGAAATGAGCCCTATAGCTGCCTCCCAACCCCCCACCCTGTTTCATACGTGCACGTGTGGAGAACACGACGCTGGTATGTTATCTCAGGGACACCTTGGTGACTTGGCATTGTCCTGGGGCATTTTACTTTCCAAGATGCGGGAAATGCAGCTTTTCCTTTTCTGTGTCTTGTGTTTTTTAAGATTTTAGGAAATTTCTGTACCTGTTGTGGGGCCCGAACCCACCACAACCTCGAGGTCAGGAGTCACACGCTTGGTGACTGAGCCAGCCAGTCTCCCGGGAAACGTAGCTTTTTCATTTTTTGTTGCCATTTTTGTTTTTATTGGCTGTTTTTTAGTGCGGGTTTCGGTTCACAGCAAGTTAAGCAGGAGTGCAGAGAGTTCCCGTTGACCTTGGCCTCTGTCTCCTCCAGAGCTGTGCGTCTGTTATGGTTGATGATCCTGTGTTGATACCCAAAGCCCATAGCCTACGTCTCTCTCGGGGTGATGTGTATTTGATGGGTCTGGACAATGTACGGTTGACCCGTAACATAGTGTGAGCCGTGCAGGCCCGCTTATGTGGATCTTTCTCGTTGCATTTGGGACAATACTGGAAAGGTGTTTCCTTTTCCTTAATACTTTTCTCTTTTTTCTTACGTTTACTTTAGAGAACTCGGGCGGGGGAGGGGCAGAATCCCAAGCAGGCTTTGCCCTGTCAGCACTGGGCTTGAACTTGGAAACTTTCCCTCTGACAGAAGCTGAAATCAAGAGTCTGAAACTCCAACGACGAAGCCGCCCAGGCACCCCCTTTATAATTTTCTTAATAACGTATTCTTTTTCGTGGTTTAAGTTATTGTGACTACGGTATTTAATACACGTAACAAATCCCTGTAACAGAGCAGGTGTTAGCCAGCCGCTGGTTATCCGTAGAGCCATTAGTTAAGTTTTGAGAAGAATAGTTACACCCAGACTTGCAGTGCACGAGGGGGTCAGCACCCCAAACCCACATCGTCCAAGTGTCATTGTTGGAATCACACAGTATGTAGTCTTTTCAGATTGGCCTCTCACTTGTAAACGTGCATTTCGGGGATGCCTGGGTGGCTCAGTGGTTAAGCGTCTGACCCATGGTTTTGGCTTATGTCATGGTCTCATGCTTCGTGCGTTCGAAGCCCTGCGTGGCCCTGTGCACTCTGTCTCACTTTCAAAGTAAATAAACCTTTTTTTTAAAATGCGTATTTCAGGTTCCTCCATGTCTCTGCTTGACTTGATAGCTCCTTTCCCTTAGCGCTGGAGAATACTCCGTTGTCTAGATGGACCCGCAGAAAGACATCTTGGTTGGTTCCAGGTTTGGGAAATGACAAACGCGCTGTAAACATCCACACGCAGGTATCTGTGTGAATGTGTTTTCAGCGCGTTTGGGTAAATAAACCAGGGAACGTGGCTCCTGCGTCACACGGTGAAAGCGTGTTTGGTTTTATGAGAAACCAACAACCTGTCCCTCAGGGTGGCTGCACACTGTGCATCCCCACCAGCAGCGAGCGAGGCTCAGGGCGTTCATGCTCTGGGTCGGGCCCCTTCTGATGGGCGCGTAGCGGTGTCGTTTAATTTGCAGCCCCTGACGCTATACACCGCAGAGTATCTCTTCATGAGCTTCTTGCTGTCTAGCTCTTCTCTGGCGAGGGATATTTTACCCATTTGTCATTTGTTCTGTGACCAGTGGGTTTGAGAGTTCTTCGGGGACCCAGGATCGCAGCCATCTGTCAGGCGTGCCTTCTGCGGTCTTCTCCCGGTCTTTGTCTTGTCGTCTCTCGTTCCCTTGACGTTGTCTGTCGCAGACAGAAGTTTCTGGATTTAGGAAACTTGGGGGTGTGGTGGCATACGTGACGCCATCGCCATGCTGAGACCCGCGAGGCTTCCCTCCAGCGTTCCGTTCTGGGACAGAGCCATCCTGCCCGCACGTGTCCTCCCAGTGCGTCTTTTACACTCGAGGCTGCAGTCTGTTTTTTGTTTCTTGTTGCTTTTATTTATTTTTTTAATGTTTTATTTATTTCTGAGTGAGAGAGACAGCATGAGCAGGGGAGGGTCAGAGAGAGGGGGAGATACAGAATCCGAAACAGGCTCCAGGCTCTGAACTAGCTGTCAGCACAGAGCCCAACATGGGGCTCGAACCCACGAACCATGAGATCATGACCTGAGCCGAAGTCGGATGCTTAACCGACTGAGCCACCCAGGCGCCCCAGGCTATGGTCTGTTTCAAGTGACGCTTTGTAAAGGCTGCAACATGCCTGGATGGATTTTTGTGTGCCAGCACCACTTGTTGAAAATTTTTTTTGTTTCAAGAGGGAGACTGCAAGCGGGAGAGAGAATCCAAACAGGTTCTGTGCTGACAGCGTGAACGCGAGGCTGGAACTCACGAACCGTGAGATCTTGACCTGAGCCAAAACCCAGAGCCAAATGCTTAACCAACTGAGCCCCCCAGATGCCCTGAAAATTCTGTTTTTCTCTCTAATGTCTCCTTTGCTTCTTTGTCAAGCATTGGGTAACTGTCTGTTTCTGGACTCTGTTCTGCTGCTTGTCTGTCTGTCCCACCAGCACCACACTGTCTCAATGACTGTAGATGTCAGATGCCGTCTGTCCTCTGATGTTTTCACTTCCAGTATCGGAAGTTGAGTTTATATGTTAGTGGAAGCCCCTGAACCTGAGCCAAAACCAAGAGCCAGATGCATGACTGACGGAGCTGCCCGGGTGACCCAAAGGTTTTATTTTTAAGTACACTCTGCCTCTGGGGGGCTCTGTCGGTTAAGGGTCCAACTTTGGCTCAGTCATCTCATGGTTCATGAGTTCAAGCCCCACATCAGGCTTTGTCCTGACAGCTCAGAGCCTGGAGCCTGCTTCAGATTCTGTGTCCCTCACTCTGTCCCTCCCCCGCTTGTGCTATGTCTCTCAAAAATAAATAAATAAATGTAAAAAGAAGAAAAAATTTAAAGTATGCTCTATCCCTGACATGGGGCTCAAACTCATGACCCTGAGATCGAGCCGGCCAGGCGCTCTTTGACATTTCTCTCTGAAGCACGTTCGCATGTTTTACCACATGGAAGCCTCGTGCTGTTTGAAATGTCCTGTTTCAAATGTGCTGTTTGAAGTGGCCCCGTCTGCTCTGTCTCTGGTTTTGGTCTTGAACTTACCTAGAATTTTTTAAGTAAGTCACGTGTAGTCCGCAGATCTTTGACAGATGCACGCAGCCCTATAACACGCACTCATTTAGTTAGGGAGCACTCTCGGTCCCCCAGAAAGTTCCCTTGCGCCCTCTCCTTTACCCTCCCAGCTGGGCAGCCACTGCTCTGGTTTCGGTCCTTGTGGATGCGTGTTGTGTGACTTGGGATTTCCGAAGGAGGGGGGTGTGCTCCCACAAGCCCCTTCCCCACAGCATGGCACCCGGGGGCTCAGGTTGGCCGTGTGGTCACCTGGTGCTTGCATTGCTGAGGAGTGCTCCTGGGCGGGAGCACGGTCTGTTGGTTGAGCACGAATTGTCACCAGCTGGGCTGTTCCGGATACAGCTGCCCTCAGCATTTGTGTCCAGGTCTGCAGGTAGCCATGGGAATGGAGCCGGGCCGCTCGCTAGGTGGACGTTCGGCTCTTTAAGGAGCGGGCCACAGGCCTTCCCCAGTCTTGTCCCCCGCCCCCAACCCGAGGGACAGGAGCGCCCTGCTCCTCCCCACAGCTGGGTATGTAGTGAGACCAGTTTGTGGGTTTAGCTTGCCTTTGTGTTTCTGTTGAGTCGTAAGAATTCTTGGAATATTCTAGAGGCAGGGCTTTTATCAGATACAAATAAGGTGTGGATTTTTTCTCCTTTGCAGCCTTTTTGTTTAATTACTGACATCCCATGAAGAGCAGTAGTTGGTTTTTTTCCTTCTCCTTTATTGGTTTGTGTTTCCTGAGACACGTCGACCTGTCCACGGATGATGGAGACACACTCCCTCCGGTTTCTTTGGAAATCCACAGCGCTGGCGTTCACGCTTGGTTTCTGATCCGTCTTCACGGAACGTTTGTGTGAGGCATGAGGAAGGGGTTATGTTGTTTTCCGGGTGGATACCGTTTTGTTCCCACACTGTTTGTGAAAACTTTGTTAAAACCTGTGACTGTAGGTCTGTCTGGACTCAGTCCTCTCCCCCCCGCCCCCCGGGCCTCAGTCCTTCAGTCCATGGGATGCTGTGAAATCACAAAGCGTGAGACCTGCGGCTCTTCTTTCTCGGTACTATTTTGATCTCTCTGTGTCCTTTGTATGTAGTTCCTTACCAGCCTTCTGGTAAACATGTCCATTTCCTGCGCTAGGACCCTTGCTAGGGTTTGGATTCACATCACACAGAATCTGGGTGGAGCTGGAGTGACATATTGATATACTAGCAAAAGGAGCCAATCTGCAAACAGGACGAATCTCTCCGTACTCGGGTCCTCATTAATTTCAGCGACGTCCCGCTGCTTTCAGTGTAGAGGGTTTGAACCTTCTGTAAATCATCTCTGAGCATTTAATGTGTTGAAACGCCACTTAAACAGGAGTGTGGCATATTTTCCTTTGCTGATAGGCTTTTTTGTATTTAGAAATATTTTATATGTTGATCTCTGGTTCTGCAGATTTGCTCAGTTCACTTAACCGTCGCAGTGGTTTTTAACATGTTCCTACAGATACAGGGCCTGTGCGATCATGTCACGTACAGGGACAGAGGGCTTTACTGTTAAACCTTCTGGCTCTTTTTCTGGCGCTTGTGCACTCGCCAGAGCCCCTGGTCCGACGCCGTGTAGATGTGGTGGGAAGGGGCAGTCCCGCTCTATCTAGTCCTGGAATTCCTCATACAGAAGAGTGTCCCTCAGGCCGGATGCCTGGCCGTCGATTCCGGAGACTTCTTGCTGCGCGTGGCAGCTTTCCCTGCAGGTTCCAGATGAACTTTCGCCGTGTTTCTTAAGGGTCCTTGTGTCTTTCTGGAACGAGAGACTCCCTGTGACCCCAGCGCCTGGTTTTGATGACGAAGTGTGCTGGAAATCAGAAGGTGACCCGGAAGGTAGCGGGCTTTGTGGCCTTGCTGATCCGCTCTGGGGCGGCACTTTGCCACATAGTGAGGCAAGGCCCCCGAGGCGATAGAGGGAGCCAGGAGCTGAGCCACACCCGTCTGAGAGCCCGAGGAGGGAGGGCAGTGTCTCTGTGTCTCTTTGCCAAAAAAGCCTCTCCCTTCGCCAGCAGCTGCTGGTCCGCCCGCACCCTGAGGGCTCCCGCAGGCGGGCTGGAGCCCCCGGGGCTGACCAGAGGCTCATTGAGGTCTGTCCTTCAGGCAAAGGCCAGGATGCGGGCGGCGGAAAGACGGAAAAGACCCTGGCCGACTTCGCAGCAGAGTATGCCAAGTCCAGCAGAAGCACGTGCAAGGGCTGCATGGAGAAGATTGAGAAGGTGGGCGGGGCCTCCTGGGCTCTGTTGGGGGAGGTCCAAGGACAGAGAGGCGGGGTTCGATGCTGGCTTGGTGCCAGTGGTGAGGTGTGCTGTGAAGACCTCGCGGGCATGGAGCACATGGGTTTGTTACCATTTCTGAGGGGCCTTCCGTGTACAGGCGGGTCCAAGGGCAGGGCGGGGGGCAGGGCAGGGGGCGTCCTAGCGCCTGCCCTGCTCTGTCTGCTCCAGGCCAGCAGAACGTGCTCGGTGTCGGCCCATCATCAGTGCCCAGGTGGGCTGGCAGGGACACAGCTGGCCGGAGCTGTCCCATTTAAAACCTGGTGCCGAGGCTCCAGGTGGCGCACAGTCCTCGGTGGGAGGACACGTCCCACACCTCCCCGCAGCCCCTGAGGTCGCTGTCTCTCCTCTCGGTACCACGTGTGGGTTTTCCCACAGGGCCAGATACGCTTGTCCAAGAAGATGCTGGACCCGGAGAAGCCCCAGCTGGGCATGATCGACCGCTGGTACCACCCAGACTGCTTCATCCAGAACAGAGAGGAGCTGGGCTTCAGGCCTGAGTTCAGCGCCAGCCAGCTCAAGGGCTTTGGCCTCCTCACCCCAGAGGACAGAGAAACCCTCAAGAAGCAGCTCCCAGGAGTTAAGAGTGAAGGGTGGGCGTGGGGCCAAGGGAAAGATTGGGTGGGGGAGGCTTCGAAAAGGGGGGTCTGGGGCTGGGGGGAGCTCAGAGAGAAGGGTGGATGTAGGGCCATAGGAGGTGGGAGGGGCTTGGGGAGACATGAGGATTCCAGGCCACTCCCGGGTCTCCCTTTGCTGCCAGTCAGCAAGCAGGGGTGCAGAGTGAGGGGCCCCTTCCCGGCGGGGGGCAGAGGACACAGGGACCTGCAGGAGTTCCCAGCTCAGGTGTGATCCAGACACAGGACCCATTAGCCCCTCACCCCCACCCCTGCTCAGGAAAGGAGGGCTCTCTTGCCCAGGCCAGCTTCCACGTTTCCCATGACCCCTGCGTGGCCCACTCCCTGTCCCCATGTGTGCTTCGGTCTCTCTGGTGATGATGCTGGGAGTCAGGTGGGCCTCCTGTCGTGCTGACCTTTGGGACGGGAAGCCCTGTCCCTGCCCATCCTAGGTCACACTGGTTCTCTCTGCTCCCCCTGCTGGTCCCTGTGTCCCAATCTGCAGTTGCTGGGGGTTACGGGCACAGCGAGGGAGGCTGGGTGGGGCTGTGCATGGTGCGCACCCTGCTCCCTGGACAGCGGTCATGCGCTGTGAGGATTGGGGTGACCCTGACCTCCCTGTCATCGAGCTGCTACCCCGCACGGTCTGGGATCATAACACACGAGTTCATCTCACAGCACACAGAGGAGATGTGAGGAAAGTGGATTAAAAGTCCTCAAGACGGGGGGCCTCTGTCGGTTGAGCGTCTAACTTTGGCTCAGGTCGTGATCTCATAGTATGTGGGTTCGAGCTCCGTGTCAGGCTCTGTGCTGACAGTGCAGAGCCTGGAGCCTGCTGCGGATTCTGTCTTCCTCTGTTTGTCTGTTCCTCCCTTGCTTATGCGCTGTCCTTTTCTCTCTCAAAAACAAAATTTAAAAAAGTTTTCCAGACAGCCTAGCTTATGGTGTGAGTGCAAGGGTACTGAGTTCACGGTTATGCTGTAACAGCAGCCACGTTGACCAAGCCCTTGTAGTCTGTCAGGCACCGTGCTGGGTTCTTGACGGCAGGGGGGCCGGGGGGGTGTCCTTTGTTTCACTGGTGAGGGGAAGTGGTCAGGTCTCTGACGGCTGAAACTTAGCCACTGTGACTGCCTTGCCCATTTTGGGGGCTGATGATGACCCTCTGTGCCTCCTTCAAGTCGGGTGACTGCTGACCGGGCCTGGTGGGCCAGTTAGTGGTGCTGAAACCCCGTTGGGGGCTTATAGGATGGTGCAGCCCCATGTTTTCTCTTGAAAGGCTCAGCCTTTGGCACGAGTGGTTCATCTCTGCAATCCCTGCCCATCAGCAGTGGGCTCAACGGTTGGTCCGTGCTAAAATGTTCCAGGCTGCTTTGTGCCAAGACATACATGGGTTTTTGACATCAAATGGGGCCTGAGCCCTGGATCCTTTATCAGCTGTCCCAAGGTCCTGGGGCACCCCACCCCCCACCCCCGACCACCCTCTGGCAGCAGAGTTCACTGCAAGGTGCATGAGGCCCGTTACCAGCACTACCTGGGCTGACCACAGGCGCCTGAGGGCAGTGAGTGAGGTGCAGTGTGATGGCGGCCGGCACGTGGCATTCCAGGGACGTGAAGGTCCCATGTCCCCCATGTCACTGGGCTCCAGCACTCTGATGGCTCTCTTCTGTCCTGTGTGTCTTTCAGAAAGAGAAAAGGTGATGAGGTAGATGGCGTGGATGAAGTGGCCAAGAAGAAATCTAAAAAGGAGAAGGACAAGGACAGTAAGCTTGAGAAGGCCCTCAAGGTGAGCTCTGAGCGCAGTGGCTTTGCACTCGCCCTTCCACCGTGCTCTTCCCGCATCCCTCCTCCCGAGAACTCTGGGCGTTCCCTACTGATGGCACTTGTTAATGGCATCCCCCCGCCTAGCCCCAGGGTCCCTTCCCCCCCAGAGCAGCGCTTTGGGCTTGGAGGAGAGCCCGCCATAGGCTCCCATGTGCCTCGGCTCCCCGTGTGGGAGCTGAGGGGCTGCAGGCCGAATGCCTGGCCCGCATGAGCAGCCGGAAGAGACACTCGAATGGAGGTCTCTCACCAGAGAACTAGGAGGCGTGTGGTGAAGGGGCAGGGACCACGCGTGGACTCCATTGTCATCGGCCTGTTCAGCTCTGTGTTGATTACGCACGTGTAGAATCAAAGTAAAGATTATTGATCGGAAGACGCTGGGTGTTCGGGAAAACCGGGGGGGACTGTCTGTCTCTCCTTGGGCACGCGATTTCCATGGGCCGTCTGATGGGCTCTGTCGTGAGCATTTTGGGTCTTGCCCGTGCGGGACGATGAGAAGCTGTGTCTGATGATAAGAGTCACCCGTTTGGTGCGATTGTCCGTCAGCGAAACAGTGTCTGTTGTGCGTGAATTGGGCACAATAGAGTTGGTTTATTTTATGTTTGCCCCCTGGTGGGTTTAGTGTCCTCTTGAGTGCAGGCAAGGAAATCCGAATGTTCCCTCGCCGTCCCCAACCTCCCTCCTGCTGAGGAGGAGCCCCACGTTGGATGTAGAGACTGTTCAAAGATAAAATCTTTGAAAAAAAAAAAAGACACCGTTAGAATCCAGGCTTGGTGCAGAGAGCATCCCCATGGGGTTGGAGGGGCCAGCATTTCCACCTCTGGTTTACAGGGGCTCAGTGTGTGGCCAAGGGGTGAACAGCTTGCCCACGACCTCACAGGGAGGTGGCTTGCGCCATGCACCCTGGTGTGGGGAGCCTGAGTCATCCTGGGCAAGGCAGAGGTGGATAAATGGGACACGGAGCACTGTGTAAACACGGCCCCTGAGACTGAGAACTCTGCTTCCCTGAGAGCATAGGTCTGTTCTTTGCGATGTGCCCGCCATCGAGGGCAGAGGGGGTGCTTGGGGATCGTCCCTACTTCCCTTCAGCATGGAGAACAGCCACCCCCTCGTCCCTGAGGCGTGAGCGTCTGGGGGGGATGGGCCTGCTGCACCCTGGCTCTCCCCCAGGGGTGACCCTGCACGGGGGCTGGCTCTAGGGACAGCCTTGGGTAGAAGTGGGATTCTCGGGGCGGGGCACCTCCCTGTCCCTGATGACCAGGAGGCACCAGAATGATGGAGATGGAGTGGAGGCCCACAGGCGGGCGGGGCCTCTCTGGTCGGGTCCCCGGGCTAAGTGTGTCTCTCGCTGCCTGGCTACATCCACAGGCCCAGAATGAGCTGCTCTGGAGCATCAAGGACGAGCTAAAGAAAGCATGTTCCACCAACGACCTGAAAGAGCTCCTCATTTTTAACAAGCAGCAAGTGCCCTCTGGGGAGTCGGCGGTGAGTTGCCCCCCGCAGAGTGACCTGGGGCGGGGGGGCCGTCACAGCACTGCGGTCACCCTTGCACCTAGGGTTTGAGGCAGGAGTGGGCCGTGCACCTGCCTTGTGCGTTCAGGCCGCACACGTGGGCTGGGGGCCTCCAGGTATGGGGGGAGGGGAGCCCCCTGGGGACGCCCTGGCCGTCTCTTTACTCTTCAGCCACCCAGGGCCAGGGGCTGCAGCCTGTCACGTGTGGACCCAGCAGCCCAAGCTCTGCCCGAGACCTCTGGGGGGGTTCCGGGTGGGGTGTCGGGCGGGCGAGCCCTCCTCTCTGACCTGCTGCTTACGGGCCTCAGATCTTGGACCGAGTGGCCGACGGCATGGTGTTCGGGGCCCTCCTTCCCTGCGAGGAGTGCTCAGGCCAGCTGGTGTTCAAGAGCGACGCCTACTACTGTACGGGGGACGTCACCGCCTGGACCAAGTGCATGGTCAGAACACAGACGCCGGGCCGGAAGGACTGGGCGACCCCGAAGGTAAGGGGGCGCGTTACAGGACTCAGCCAGAAAAGCACCGTCACCCCGTCTGGGCTTGTCCACACCGTGAGTCACCACGACCTCAGTGCGGTGTTCACGGGCTCCTTCACGGCGGGGCCGTGCTCACGGTGTGGACATAAAACTGGAATATGGGGTTTGTGTACCTGCATCTTCAAACGGGAGGGCAGTTTTGTCCACTTGCTGTCAAACCCTCGTGCTGACGTAGCTGCTTATCAAGCACCGCTTCTGTGCCGGGTGCTGTTCCAGACACTGGGACAAGAACTCCCTTTTCCGAGGCCATTTTTTTGTCTTAGGTTGGGGAGGGGGGGTCCAGAGTTCAAGTGCCTCCTGTTGTTCTTCGTTGTTTGCTTGTTTTTAACGGAACCGCATATCCTCAACGCAGAAAACGCGCGTGCGGTGCTGCGAGCCAGGTCCGCGCACCACGCTCGCCCTGCCCTGCTCTGTCCTCTGTCCCTCCTCACGAGCAGTCGCCCGAAATCAGCTCTGACCTCGTTGGTTCCTGTGTCCTCAAAACCTTCCCGTGGCTCCACGTGTCACGTGAAGGGTTTTCCTGGTTTTTCTGAGTCTGCAAGTGTCGCACACCCGTTTGTGGTATCCGTGTTCCCTTAACTACTTTTGAGGAAATAATAAGGCCAGAAGGACAGGAAAGTTTGTATCTTATGTACCAATTGCGTGGCATTAGTTTATTTTGGGAGAGACAGAGGCCATGCGAGTGAAGAAGGGCAGAGAGACTCCCAGGCAGGCTCCATGCTGTCCGCACAGAGCCTGGTGCAGGACTTGAACTCCCGGACTCTGAGATCGTGGTCAGAGCCGAAATCCAGTGCAGACGTTAACTAACAGAGCCCCCGAGGCGCCGATCTATCTTTGTATTTGAAGGATCGGTTTCTGAAGCCACTTGCACGTGTAAGACCTGTCTTCAGGCCGACAGTCCTTGCCACCTGTGCAGATCACGGAGTCACGGACCCATGTGAGACTAGAGCCCGCAGCCACTGCCCGAGGCGCAGTCAGCTGTGTTCGGGTCCCCCGGCGGGTGCCCGGGACCTGTGTGCCCCGCGGGCCTTCTGCGGCCCCTCCGCTACCCTGTCCCCATGGAGTGCCCTTCTCCCTGCGCCCGCACGCACACGCACTTCCACGCTAATTCTCCACACTCCCCACAGTGGGGAAGTTGGCACTCCGTGTCCCCCGAGCACCACGGTGTGTCATTCACAAATCTGCATGTGCCCTGCTCTTTTCGGCCCTGGCTGCCTATGCAGGTCACTGCCTCCGAGGAGTGCCTGGTCTGGGCCACACGGGCTTCGGTTGTGGAGCTCAGCTCCTGCGTTAGTCCTTGTGTGTATCGGCCCCGGACTTCTTCCTCAGTGGGAGAAGTGGTCTTCGGAACGTCACTGACGCGTGGCGCATTAGGCGCTCGCTGTGAGTTGGAGCCGGTCTGTCTCCTCTCTCACCCGGCGGCCCTTCCCTCAACCCAGTGCAGCAAGAACAGGCCCTTGATGGGGGGACGCGGAGCCTGGCCCGCTAGGTCACCCGGGAGTTGGAGGGACCGTGCTTGTGGCAGAATCCGCAACGAACACCGACATTGCCATTGGGCTCTGTGGCCACGTCCCCTTCTGTTTTGTTTTTTTAACGTTTATTTTAAGAGAGAGCAAGCGGGAGAGGGGCACAGAATCCCCAGCAGGCTCCGCACTGTCAGCGCAGAGCCTGACTCAGCCCCGTGCCACGAGCCCCGAGATCACTACCTGAGCCAGAATCGAGTCGGCCACCTGACCACTGAGTCCTGCAGGCACCGCAGCTGCGTTCCCTTCGGGGGTGGGGGGGAGGGAGGTTACCCAATTTCCTCTCGGGGAGTACTTCTTCCCTGCGTGTGCAGTCCCTGTAGGCCTTCCGTCAGGAGGGGGCATGTGACCCTTGAGGAGCCGCTCGAGGAGGAGGCTCCAGCAGTGACCCCCCCACCACACAGTCAGCAGATCTGGGGGAGAGGTGTTCTTTCCAGTTCTGTGTTTTGTTTAAAGAAAACTCGACAGCGTCTGTGTGCCAGCTTTGTTGGAAACACGGAGCCACCGGGAGCCGGCGCTGTATTTGCAGTTGTCATGTGTTGGGTGGTGAAAGCTTCATATCTTCTAGGTTGTTCCTTACTGTGAGGGGAATAAAAAAAGATTGTTTAATTTAGACGTGCTGAGTCCTCTTTGCTCTAACAGGTAGTTATTTCAAAGGAGAACCCAGTTTCTTAACTGAGCCTTCGTGATTGCAGGAATTTCGAGAAATCTCTTACTTTAAAAAACTGAAGATCAAAAAGCAGGACCGAGTATTTCCACCCGAGACCGGAACCCCGGCAGCGGCGGCACCCCCGCCCTCCACGGCCTCGGTGCCTGCCAGTGTGAACAGCTCCACCCCATCAGGTACCATGGGGCCGGCTTTGGGGTGGGGTCCCCTGGGTGCTCTGCGGGCCCCACGCCAGGGGACACTCGGGAGGGGCATCCTAGGTGAGGCCAGGCCAGCGCCCCCCAGCCCTGTCATGGGGCTTCTGCTCTGCGGTCCACGCTGGACACCCTGAGTGCCAGGGTGGGTCAGTTGCCCTCCATGTCACCCAGGCAGAGCTTTGAGTAGAACGTCCTCGACAGGGCTGGTTTGCCCCATGGGGTTAATGAGTATCATGTAAGAAACTGCAGTTTCAGACATGAGGTGGGACAAGGAGAAAGGTAATTGGGGGCCCATGAGGTCCTGCTGCCAGCCTCCTGGCCCCACACAACCTTGTCAATCTGCCCTGGGACGTGTCCTGGGCGGGGGGGGTGGATACCCCTCCCCTTGTGTTCTGTCCTCCGCTTTCCCACCAGCCCTGGGCCTCTGCCTTTGTGGACTCTGCCCTCGGTGGGCACTGAGCAGAGGGAGCCCGGGCTGTCCACTCCTCCTGGGACCCCGGCACCTCACCGCAGTCCCCCTTACAGATAAGCCGCTGGCCAACATGAAGATCCTGACTCTGGGGAAGCTGTCCCGGAACAAGGACGAGGTGAAGGCCATGGTCGAGAAACTTGGGGGGAAGCTGACAGGCACGGCCAGCAAGGCCTCCCTGTGCATCAGCACCAAAAGTGAGTCCAATCCTGGTGTAGAACGGGTGTGCACTCTGCCTCCTGCAGCTGCGGGGAGGGGCAGGGGAGGGGCCCAGCGGGGCCCCTACCAGGCCCTCCGAGATGGCTCTCCTTGCTCAGCACCGTTGTTGAGGTCCTTTGCGGAGGGAAGCCAGCGTGGGTGAATCTGGTATACGGGTGTGTGCGCGGGCGCACGGGCCTTCTGTCCCAGCCACAAGCTGCTGCCTGCCTCCAGACAGCCCAGACCCTCCCCTTGGGGACACTGATGGGCTCTGTGCAGCCCCAGCCACTGTCCTCTCCTAGTAACAGCCGCTCGGATAGGCTCAGGTTTGAGAGCCACGCTGGGGCGACACTGAAGGACGGGGCGGCCCCTTGAGGGTGGGAGAGGTTCTTGTCCATCCACGGGCCTGAAACCCAGGGAGGCGAGGGGAAGAAACAGGGTGTCCAGAGTGAAAGAACGAGGTAAAGCCTCTAAGAAAGGTCTGGACAAAACGGAGGTGAGTAATTTGCCTGGTCAGTGGTTCAAGGTCAGGGTCCAAGTGCTCACTGAGCTGGGAGAGGAGTGGATGAAGCCAGGAGAACACTCAAAAGTACCGAGCAGATGCCACTAAGCTGTGAGACGGTATGTGAACAGAAAGGCAGCTCGCAGATTCGATGCCCGAGTCCGTGAGGCAGACAAGACGCTGGAGCTCAGAGCAGCAAAGAGAAAGAAAGGAAAACAGGAAAGATGGCGTGAGGAACGATGGAGCAGCATCAGGTGTACCAGGTGCGCATGAGAGGCTCCTAGAAGGAAACCGAGCGAGAGAAGGGGACAGAAATCCTTTTTGTAAGTAGGCTTCTTACCCAGTGTGGGGCTTGGAGTCAAGAACCGGGCGCATGACTGGCTAAATCCCCCAGATGCCCCGGAAAGGGCAGAAATCTTATTTGGAGAAATAATGGCTGGAGAGGGAAACTGGTGACCAGATCCAGAGTCCAGAGACGACCCCGAAGACGCACACCAAGCATGTTCTAGGTAACGTGTCAGAAGGAAAAGACCATGGCCAGACGCTGGCAGCCGCCAGAGACAGTGCCCTGTGTGCCAGGGAGCCCCGCGGGCCCCTGCCCTCGTCCCCCCGGGCAGTGCGGTGCACGCAGCCCCTCAGAGGCTGGGGTTCACCGAAGTGGAGCAGATGGCCCTACGGTTTGTGTGAGCCCCAGAGGACCCCAGAGCAAGCACCCTGCAGAACTCCCCGAGTTCAAGCCGCGTCGCATGTCGCAGAGCTGTGCTCAGCAGAACTGTGCGGGGCCAGCCTGAGGCGTCCCCTGGAGCAGCAGAGCAGAACAGGGAGCCCAGCAATAAACCGCGTGTGAGGGGTGCGTCCGTCTACACCACAGGAGCCAAGAACCTGCAGCGGGAAGCTGTATCCCTGCCTCACACGGCCACAGAAGTGTCCTCCGGATGAATGAAAGATTCGGATGTGAGGCTGAAGTCCAGGAAAGTTGTCAAAGAAAACCCAGGCCATAGCTCCTTGACATGGATCTTGGTGACAATTTTTTTTTTCAATGTTTTATTTATTTTTGAGAGAGAGAGAGAGTACGCGCAGGGGAGGGTCAGAGAGAGAGGGAGACAAAGAATTCGAGGACAGGCTCCACGTTCTGAGCTGTCAGCACAGAGCCTGACGCGGTGCCCAAACTCACGAACTGTGAGATCATGACCTGAGCCGAAGCCAGATGCTTAACCAACTGAGCCACCCAGGCGCCTCATGACAATTTTTTTTTTATCTGACACCAAACACGGAAACAGACCTGCGGGACTGCGTAGAAGTGAAGGCTTCTCTGCGCACAGGACGCCATGGGCAGAACCCAACGGGCACCTGCGGGGCAGGGGAGGTGACCTGTGTGAGGCGATGCGGGGGGAGGGCGGGCTTGGGGCTCCTTGCCTCTTTATGGTGCTGGCGACCGTGCAGGAGGCGGCGGTACCCAAGGCCCCCAAGCTCTAGGCGACCAGGACGGGGCTCTAGTGACCAGCGGTGTTGTGTGTCTTCCGCTAACGCTTCGGCTGTGTTTCCTCCCACCTCGAGCAGAGGAGGTGGAGAAGATGAACAAGAAGATGGAGGAGGTGAGGGAAGCCAGCCTCCGCGTGGTGTCCGAAGATTTCCTCCAGGACGTGGCCGCCTCCACCAAGAGCCTGCAGGACTTGCTCTTGGCCCATGTGCTGTCCCCCTGGGGGGCCGAGGTGAAGGCAGAGCCCGAGGAGGCCGCCGCCCCCAAAGGGAAGTCGGGGACCGCGCTGGCCAAGAAGAGCAAGGGCCCCGTCAAGGAGGAAGGTGAGGCCCCGTGCAGCCTGGGTGCCCTGGCCCTGCCTCGCCCTCACCCTCACCCCCACGCTTCCTCCCTGTACCTGAACCTTTGCCTTATTGCTCCCTCTAAGGCGTCAACAAATCCGAGAAGAGGATGAAGTTAACCCTTAAAGGTGGCGCAGCCGTCGATCCTGATTCCGGTGAGCAGACGGGAGCGTGAGTGGGTGGGTGGTCAGGAGGCCGGGTCGTGCCTGGGCTCCCTGGTCTCAAGGACCCCTGAGTCTTGTGGGGAGCCTCCCGAAGCCAGCGGCAGTGTGTCCGGGCAGGTGTGAGCCCCACGCCTGCAGACCCCCTCTCCCTGCGCGCCTCAGCCCTTCATGGGGGAGAAAAGCAGCCGCCTCGGCTCTGTGACAGGTCTGGAGCACTCAGCGCACGTCCTGGAGAAAGGTGGGAAGGTCTTCAGCGCCACCCTCGGCCTGGTGGACATCGTGAAGGGAACCAACTCCTACTACAAGCTGCAGCTGTTGGAGGACGACAAGGAGAGCAGGTGTGTCTTGGGGATGCGACAGTCCCTGCCAGGCGGGCCCCCTGGGGCTGGTGGTCTTGGCCCTGCGGGGGAGCAGGGAGCCTAGTCTCCTTGCTGAGAGCACCATGTAGCGAGGCCTCCACTGTGTGAAGGGAGGGAGACGCCGTCCCCCCAGACGGCCTGGCTCCCCGGCGTCCAGCCCCAGCTTAGGGGACACGCTGCCCCTCTCGCTCCCGAGACTCCTGACGGCCCCTCACACCCCTGAAAGCTGCTTGAAGCACACGAAGAAGGTTGGGCGAGAATCGAACCCGCTCCTTTCTCTTTTTTAAGGTTTATTTATCTTGAGAGAAAGAATGAGTGCTAGCAGGGGAGGGGCGGAGAGAGGGACAGAGAGGATCCAGGCAGGCTCCTCGCTGTCCACACACAACCTGACCGGGGCTTGAACTCAAAACTCATGAGATCATGACCTGAGCCAAAATCAAGACTCTGACACGCAACCGACTGAGCCCCAGGCACCCCTCTTCGGCATTTTAAAGGCTCCATTTGCCAGTATGATCTTAAAAGGCGTTTCCCTTTTTTTTTGTAATGTTTATTTTGTGAGGGGGCAGAGAGAGACGGTCCCAAGCAGGCTCAGAGCCTGATGCAGGGCTTCAACTCGCAAACTGAGATTGTGACCTGGGCCGAAATGAAGAGCCTGGCATTTGGCCAACTGAGCCCACCCCCCCCAACCCCCCGGGTGTCCCTGAAAGGCGCATTCTAGGTTTCTAAGCCTCAGCTTCGGGACAAGTGAAGGTCCTCTCTTGAGGTAGTTCCCTTTGTTCCTGTGTGTCCTTTCCCACCCGGGCAGGGAGGGGACACTCCTGAGTGTGAGCCGCTGGCCCACAGCCTGTGTCTGGCCCCGCCCCCCCGCCAGGTACTGGATATTCAGGTCCTGGGGCCGGGTGGGCACCGTCATCGGCAGCAACAAGCTGGAGCAGATGCCGTCCAAGGAGGACGCCGTCGAGCACTTTATGAAGCTGTACGAGGAGAAGACCGGCAACGCCTGGCAGTCCAAGAGCTTCACGAAGTTTCCCAAGAAGTTCTACCCTCTGGAGATCGACTACGGCCAGGTAATCACGGAGTGCCCCACGCCGACTCGCCTGAGCGAGGGACGGATGCCCCGGATCCAGTGCCTCCGAACTCTCAGTTAATCCCAGCCCTTCCCAAACTTCCCAAACGGTAAGGGGGGGGGGACCCTCCCACCCCAGACAAGGCCAGGGTCACACGGAGAGCAAAGCCAGGTGTCACAACACCAGACCCCTGCGGGCGTGAGCGCAGCGCCCTGACCTGCCAGGGAGGGTGCACCTGGCTCCGCGAGTGGGACTGGCCCTGGGAGCGCGAGGCAGGTTCCGTGCACGCACGGACGGACGGACGGACGGATCCCGCGGTCACGTTAGACTGGGAAGACGCATTGCATAGACTCCAGCGGCCTCTCGCAGAGGAACGAACGCCGCCCTTGGGTGTGGGCGTAGGCAAGGGCAGAGTTGGAATTCCTGAGAACGGGAAGGAGGATCAGCCTCTAGTGATAGATTCCAGGGGTGGCTTCTGTCACATGGCCTGGTTTATCGTCAAGATAGACATACGGTGACTTGGGCTCTGCTGCTGGGTCATGGTTTGGGTCCCATGTTACTCCCTAACTATTTCTGTTCTGTGTTCACGACTCACACACTTCCCCGTGTGTCACCAGATAGTCTTCCATTATCACTTGAGAGGTACTTCATGGACGTTTGTTCTAGCAATATACCCTGTTTTTTATTCAAAAATCTATTACGCTTGACCTTTGGCCAATGTGGGGGTTCCCCCAATGCAGTCACATGAGGTTCATTTTATTTATTTTGAGAGAGAGAGCATGCGCGCACCAGCGGGGGAGGGGTAGAGAAGGAAGACAAAACCAAGCAGGCTCCACTCTGTCAGCACAGACCCCAATGCGGGGCTCGAACCCACGAACTAAGATCATGACCTGAGCTGATATTAAGAGTCAGATACTTGGGGCTGCCTAAGTGGCTCATTTGGTTAAGCATCTGACTTCAGGTCTTATCTCCCAGTTTGTGGGCTCGAGCCCCACATCGGGCTCTGTGCTGACAGCTCAGAGCTTGAAACCTGCTTCAGATTCTGTGTCTCTCTCTCTCTTCCCCTCCCCTGCTTGCGCTCTGTGTCACGTTCAAAAACAAATATTTTAAAAAAAATTTTTTTTTTGGTTTGGTTTCTTTGTTGTTGTTTTCTTTTTTTCGTTTGTTTAAAGAGTCAGACACTTAACTGACTGACCACCCAAGAGCCCCAAGGGTCAGCTGTGCTTTTAAAGGAAAGACCGTGCCTTTCGCAGAAGGAAAGATTTATAGATGTCTAAGTAGAGATTTTAATTCCCGGTCCTGGAGGCCTAATGTGTCTCACACAGGAACTTTCCAGCTTAGAAAATGCTGTGAGCTCTCTCCATCGAAAATAGAATCTAGTAGCGCCTGGCTGGCTCCATCGGTGGGGCATGTGACTCTTGATCTTAGGTTTGTGAGTTCGAGCCTCACATTGAATGTGGTGATTACTTAAACCTCAAACCTCTGTTGTAGAGTGTAACTTGGGTGTGATGTTGAGGTGGAGATGGTCTAACTCGGCAGTGCCCCGTATTGGTTCATTTTCCTGATTTCAAAAATAATATTTTAGGAATTTTTGAGAACGATGAGGACAAAAAAATCACTATTGTTGCCCAAAATTAAATGCGGTTGGGATCATGGTGTGTGTCTTCAGCGCTCCCTCCCTTCGTGAGCACTTTTTCTCTCCAGAGAATCGGAGCCTTGCCTTGCCGCTGTGTGGAGAGCACCTGCTCCCTCCCCAGTGGACCACAATTGTTTCCCCGTCTTCTGGAGCAGCGCTGTCCCATTAGACACGTGACCACTTCTCAACCTGTCTCAGTAGCTGCATTTTGTTCATTTCATTAGAAGGAGAAGCTCGCGGGAGAGGGAGAGGGAATCCCAAGCAGGCTCCATGCGGACAGCACGGAGCCCAGTGTGAGGCTCGATCCCGTGACTGAGATCAGGACCTGAGCTGAGATCAAGAGTCGGACGCTTAACCAAGTGAGCTGCCCAGGAGCCCCTTTGGTAGCAACGTTTTAAGAAACAGAAAGACACTGTGAAACTAATTTTAGTAGTTTATTTCTTTTTTCTTTCTTTTCAAGTCTGCTGTATATTTAGCCTTTGTAGCCTGTCTCAGCTCAGACCACATTTCAGAACCAGTAGCTACTGAATTAAACTGCGCTGATCTACACCAACATCTGTTAAGGCTGCGCAGATGGTTAGAGGTCATAGTTCATAGTCTGTAAATCATCTGTAACGACGCAAATGTTTCTGTGGTTGTTACCGTTAGTGGTGGAGGTACTGGTTACAGAGGACATGCAGTTAAATAAGGCTTTTAACACGTCAGTAGTTTGCTTTCTGGGAAGTTACGAGCAGGGAGTATGAACGTGTCAAGGCCTCGGTGTCCCAGCAGGAAATGTGGATCTGCCAGCAGCCACTCAAGAGCAGGGACACGACGTGGATCCAGCAGATTCCAGGATCAGTGTTGGGTGCCAGTTAGGTACACTCAGATACTGAAGGTGGCTCGTTACTAGGGACACTGTGACGGACAGTTTCCCGTGCTGCGCGGTATCGACTTAGCCTGGTTCTCCAGAGGGCAGGAGTAAAGCTCTGTAACTTTAGCTTATCAGGAAGTGCAATCCCAGGGAGCAGGGGTGAGGTGGGGAGGACAGAGGGTTCGTGCTGTCTGCCTGCCTGGCAGGAGATGGGTCCACGAGCTTGATCCTCTGGGACTGCACAGAAGGCTGGAGGAGCGCACTCTCACAGTTGGCCGTGGGGCACGGCAGCGTCGTTGGGGGAGGGGACCAGTCCCGTGTCCCCTGGGTCCGTGGTTTGCCCTTGTGGCTGCCTGCACTTCTAGGTTGGCTGAGTAGGCCCTGGGCGGGTTACCAGGTGGGAGGTGACGAGTAGGAAGGGGTGAGGGCACGAGGGGGTGTGCATGCGGCAGGCCAGCCTGTAGGAGCTGGGTGCCGCCGCAGAGGTCGGAGAGTCCGGAACAGCCACAGGGACGTAGGGGCGCAGGAAGCGTCTGATCCCAGGGCTCGTGGCAGCCGCACCCCTAGGCCTTGATTCCCACTCACCCTTGATGCTGCTGCTGCCTCGTCTCGTGTCCTTTTGTCTGCAGCCCGGAAGCCGCCACCACTCTGCTGAGCTTGTCGCGTGGAGTACCTTACTGATCCTCTGTTCCCTCCAGGATGAAGAGGCGGTCAAGAAGCTAACGGTCAACCCCGGCACCAAGTCCAAGCTCCCCAAGCCGGTGCAGGACCTCATTAAGATGATCTTTGACGTGGAGAGCATGAAGAAAGCCATGGTGGAGTATGAGGTTACTGCGCTTTTCTTGTTTGCTATGCTGTGCCCTGTGCGGTGGGAGCCTGACCCCTGGCCTGACGCCAGGTGGGAGCTCAGAGACTGATGTGCGGGGCTGGGGGCTGTGCGGAGCCCAGGGTGTTCGCGGGGGGAGCCTGACCCCTAGCCTGAGGCCGACGCGGGGCCGCTTGTGCTCCTACAGAGATCGCTGACTTGCTCTGAAACCTGTGGTGTGTGGTAGGGAGTCGGCCCCTGAGCCCCGTCCCCTTGGCTTGTCCCCTCGAAGCCGTGGATGGCTGTGTGGCCGTGGCCCACTTACAGTGAGAGCAAGCCACACACGAAGCTGGAGGACTTCTCCTCTCACGTGTGCCTTGGGACAGGAGTCAGCTTGTTCCTAAGAGGGCAGGGGTTGGGTTGTCATAACCCTTGCCTGGGGGCGGGGCAGTGGGGGCTGTGGGTACAGCCAGGCATCCCCATTTGTTCTCCAGCCCAGCCCCACTTGCCAGGGGATGAGCGCAGAGCCCCTGGCAGCCTCCTGGCGTCTCCCCATCTGGGGCTTCGCTGGGCTGCTCCTTGAGAACTGCATCTCGCTCTCCTAGAGGCTCGCCAGCAGCCAGGCTGGCACGGTCCTGTTTTGATGTCCCTAAGCTGCCATCTATCAGGAGGGCCGGCCAACGTGGCCGCTTGGGGATGGGCTCATGGAGTCCGGGCACTTTAGGAGGAGCGGGGAGGTGACTGGGGGTGGGAGAGGGGCTCCGTTTCTTTCACGTTTTATAAGAAATACCCTGTAGTCATTTCTGGGTCCCTGTGCTCTGCTTCGTGGACCTTCTGGCAGAGGGGCGGCTCTGGGTGAAAAGCCGAGTCCACGCTGGCCCTGCCTCACACGGGGGACTCGGGGTATAAGGAGGAGCAGGGCCCGGGTGGGGGACGGTGTGTGGGACAACGTGGCAGCCTGGGAGCCGTCCCGGGGGCCTCCCTCTGTGGCGCCTGTGGCTCGCGGTCCCAGCCGGGTCGGCAGGGCTGGGCCCCTGGTTTCTTGCCCCTGTGGCCAGGCTGTGCATTTTGAGGGGTGCAGGTGGGGAGACCCGGTCTCTTCTCAGATGAGCACCAGAACCCAGTGGTAGGGGTGCCGCTCACACAGAGAACCCGCCCCCTCAGCCGCCCTCCTCGGCTCCCAACACCCTCTTCTACTCGGGCTGTGCCTTGGCCTGGCCCCGGGGTAGGTGCCCAGCCTCTCCCCAGACCCGGCTCCGGCTGCTCAGCCTCCCGGAGACCAGGCCCCCCACCCCCAGGGTGGACAGGTGCCAGCATTGAGGGGAGAGAAGCCTGTGCCATGAGGCGTGGCTGTTCCTGGCCTCCATGGTTGCCACCCCGCTTGGCGCCCAGCACGTTGCCCTCATACCCCATTTAGTCACCAGGGGAGTTCCGTCTCTGTTGTGGCCCTGCGAGCTCAGGTGCAGAGGTGGCCCTGGGGACTGGAAGGATCTGCTGGGAGCAGCCACAGACACGGCATCTCGGGATCAGAGCGAGGGGTCCAGTGCGCTTGGGCAGGGAGCCCAGGCCGAGCATCTCACCAGGACGCGTGCCCTCTCAGGACAGTAGTCCCTTGTGCAGACGGGAGAGCGGCCTGGGGACAGGCGTGTCCCTAGATGTGGGCCCCATGGAGCCGTGTCCTAGCTCCTTCCGCCACAGCGTGCCGCGTGTTGGTGACTCCCAGGGTGTTGCGAGCACTGGAACAAGTGCGTGACCCCGGGAACTGACTGAAAGGGGCAGCATTAGTGTGAATGCAGATGCACGTGTTCAGAAGCATGTGCTTTTGGGAAAAGTTCCCACTGCTGTGCGTTGCGAGCTGCCTCGGCCAGGCGGGTGGCCCTCGGCCTGCCTTTGGGGTTGCTGGGGGTCCTGGGGAGCTGGGGGGACCTCATCTGGGCCATACACGAAGCGAGAGAAGCTGTTGCACACAGACCCTGGTGGGGCCACGAGCTCTAACGATGGGTCCCAGGTGCCCCTGGAAGACCGGGCACTTGACCGCATCCCGCAGGGCCCAGGGTGCCCGCTCCCCATCTCCACCACGCAGAGCGGCTTTCAGAGAGAAAACTCCCCCTGTGTCCTCAGATTGACCTTCAGAAGATGCCCTTGGGGAAGCTGAGCAAGAGGCAGATCCAGGCGGCGTACTCCATCCTCAGCGAGGTCCAGCAGGTAAGTGGGTCTCCATCCTCAGCGAGGTCCAGCAGGTGGGCGGGCCCCTCCCCAGGCCTCTCTGTACCCCAGTTAGTGATGTCGTACACCACAGCCCACGGGGGCTTAGATTTTTTCAGTTCCATAGTGTGACATGTGTCTGCTGCGTGCCAAAGATGAGCACAAATCAAATGAATTAGGTGTGTTTTCAGTGATCGTATATGTAACAGACTCCCTATCAGCTGCATGAGGTATTTGGTTTTCCTACCTCTTAAAAACGTCCTGATGTTGTGTGTCCATCAGAGTGAGGCTGAAATTGGGGGCGCCTGGCCAGCTCAGTTGTGGAACATGTGACTCTTGATCTCGGGGGTCGTGAGTAGAAGCCCTGGGTTGGGTGTAGAGATCACAAGATCACTTTAAAAAAAAAAAAAACTTAAAAAGGAAAATAGAACTTGAAATGGTTTTGCAGTTACTGGAAAACCATCGAACAGAAAGGATTTTCTCCGTTTTGTCCATGCTCCTTGGACGTCACCTTGCTGGGCAGCCCTCAGGGTCCCCCATCCCTGGTTCCCCCTCTGTGCCCTGGTGGGCAGGGTGCAGGCCCAGCCTGTGAAAGAGGAACGAGGAAGCTGAAGTGAGACCCCGAAAGCAGAAGGTGCTGGAAAAGAGGCCTTGAAACGGAGCCTTTAAGTCCAGTTAACAGCTGCTGCTGCGCCCTGGCCCCTTGTTGCCCGCTGGCTAGGACGGGAAGGCCTGTCCTATTCCAGAACCACCCCTGGTGGAAAGGCTGGGATGGTGTCTCCCCCTTCCCAGGCAGAGCGAACCGCAGACAAACAAGAGCACTCGGGGAAGCCTGTGTCCCAGGTACCTGCCGAATGTCCCCACTCCTCCATCTGTGCATTTATTGAGTGCTTTCTGCATACGGGGCACTAGTTGGCATCGTGGCAGTAAGGGGAGCTTATCCCTTCTGTGTCTGGACCTCCGGGTGCAATAGAAATGAGTTTCTGCTTTAAAGCCAGAGGTCCGTGGTCGGGGCCGCCAGATTCAGAGCAGCGGGGTTTTCACTTTCAACGTGTTGCTGGGCACAATTCCCAGATGTTTGGTTTTTTTTATTTTATTTAAAAAAAAATTTTTTATAGTTTTTTGTTTGTTTGTTTTTAATGTTTTATTTATTTCTAGGAGAGAGAGAGAGAAACACCGTGAGCAGGGGAGGGTCAGAGAGAGGGAGTCACAGACTGAAACAGGCTCCAGGCTCTGAGCTGGCAGTGAGCACAGAGCCTGACACGGGGCTCGAACCGTGAACCGCGAGATCATGACCTAAGCGAAAGTCGGACGCTTAACCAACTAAGCCACCCAGGCGCCCCTTTTATGGTTTATTTTTGAGAGAGAGAGAGCATGATCAGGGGAAGGACAGAGAGAAGGAAACATAGAATCTGAAGCAGCTCCAGGCTCCAAGCTGTCAGCACAGAGCCCAAAGTGGGGCTCAAACCCACGAACCGTGAGATCATGACCTGAGCCAAAGTCAGACGCTTAACCGACTGGGCCACCCAGGCACTCCAGTTCCCAGACATTTCAAAATGTTAGAAGTTTCCCAGGAGTGCCCGTGAGCTCACCCCCTGGATGCTGTGGTGGACGTGTCGCGTGGCGGCGGGGTGTGACGGGCCCACACGTGCATAGCTCTGCCTAGAACTGGATGTGCACGTGGAGGGGGGGTTCCTGCGCTCAGCGTGGCCTGACCCCAACACCAGCTGGTCCAAAAAATTCCCTGCATCTCCCGGCCCGCCACATGCGGGCTCCCCAGCTGCCGCCATAGTCTCTGTCTCCTCTGTCCCCTCCCCCGAAGGCGGTGTCCCAGGGCAGCAGCGAGTCCCAAATCCTGGATCTCTCCAATCGCTTCTACACCCTGATCCCCCACGACTTTGGGATGAAGAAGCCTCCGCTCCTGAACAACACGGACAGTGTGCAGGTAGCACCCGGATGGGTTCCGGCGGACCTGGGGCTGCTCCCCTGTGTCCTGGCCCCTGCAGGCGGGCCCGGGGCTCTGAAGCAGGATTTCTTCCCACATCGGTGGAGACAGACTACAAGCTGAACAAATGGGCTCTCGGCCCTGGCCCTGTCACACGGGTCCCGGGGAAGGAGCCGCGGGGGCAGGCCAGCCTCTCCTGACAGCACCGTCCTCCCCACCTTAGGGAGCCAGCCGCCCGTCCCCAGCTGTCTGCACACGCAGATGGAGACGCGTTCGCGCCATAGGCTTATAGGTCCCCCTCCTGCCCGGTGTGTCCTGGCGGCTGTCTGCTGCTAGCAGGAGCGTCTCCCTCGCCCGATAGCAACAGAGGTCCCCTTCCGCTCCTGCAGGCCAAGGTGGAGATGCTGGACAACCTGCTGGACATAGAAGTGGCCTACAGCCTGCTCAGGGGGGGCTCGGGCGACAGCAGCAAGGACCCCATCGACGTCAACTACGAGAAGCTCAAGACTGACATCAAGGTAACGCCCGGGGGGTGATGGTCCCCAAACCAGAATGCTTGTTCCCCCTGCCCCGGGAGCTGCTTGGAACAGATGGCTGGTGGCCCGGGCCGGGGCCTCTGCTACAGGGTTTTAAGTTCCTTTTTCCTTAAAATAGAGAGGATCTGTTTTGATCACCTGTGTGGTGTGAGCCCTAGAAGATTCATTACACCTGTTTAATAAGCGTATGGTGCCTGATCCGTGCTCTGGGGCTGAGGGACTGTGCTGCGACTCAGTCCCCCAAGTTTTGGAGGGGTAGGGGCTTGGGCAGAAGTCCCCCCACCTTGGTCCCCCCGCAGGGTTCTAAGCGTGAGCCTGGAATGGGGTCTTTACATCTGCTTCCCGCTTGGGATGAAACACATCTGTAGGGCCAAGGAGAATAAACCACCAAATGTCCCGTGTTTGGTCCCCAGGGCACCTTGACTGTGGTGCTGTGGGCGTGGTTTTCTGCGAAGGGCTTGTTCTGTCTCTTAAGTAAGCTGTGAGGAAACTAGGATTCTTAGATGTTCTGCCCGGGGTGGGTTGGTAAGAGCATGAAACTAGAGCACCCTGCCTTCCCCACAGCGCATGTGGGTGTGCGTGCGCGTGTGCGTGTGGCAGAGCTTACAGTAAAGAATTGGCGGCTGTTAGCTGGGCCGAAGCCCTGAGCCACAGGGTGCATGGCCCTGAGGACTCCAGGAGGGTCCGTCCTCCTCACGGCCCTACAATTGATGGGATCCTCGTGGCTTCTGACCTCGAGTCTTGGCTGTGGGATGGGCCATGGCCTGCGTGCTTTAACCCATGCGTGGCAGGCTCGTTACGTGGCAGCCAGCTCCTTGTCCACAGAGGGCCCCGCGTGGGGCTGTTCTTCCTGCCTCAGTGGCTCTCCGGGGATCTCCCTTGCTCTGATTCCAAGACACGATGTTGTAGGTGGTGGACAGAGACTCTGAGGAGGCAGAGACCATCAGGAAGTACGTTAAGAACACCCACGCGACCACACACAACGCGTACGACCTGGAAGTTGTTGATGTAAGAGCCCCTCCCACCCCCCTCTGCATTCTGCTGATTCCGGCCTGCCCCCTCTCACATGGGTCTGGCCTGAAAAAAACCGTTTGCTTCGCCTTAAATAACTGGAGGAGGTGACTCGGTTGTTGAGGAGAGATGTTAGGAGTCATAGGTTTGGGGGGGGCCACTTGTCATCAGAGGCGCATTGAGGTCCCCATGGTGGGCCCCCGTCCCTGCCCGAGCAAACCCCCCATCCCACCCCGTCCCTCGCTGGGGACAGCCCAGTAGGACGCGGGGAAGCAGAGTAACCAGGCTGTACGTGTTCTCATTCTCCTGCGAGCAGATTTTCAAGATTGCACGCGAGGGCGAGCGCCAGCGCTACAAGCCATTCGCGCAGCTGCGGAACCGGCGGCTGCTGTGGCACGGGTCCAGGACCACCAACTTCGCCGGCATCCTGTCTCAGGGGCTGCGGATAGCCCCGCCGGAAGCGCCTGTGGTAGGTGCCCGCCCGGGGCTGCTCCGGTGTCATCTGCGTTGACGGCTTTATGGAGGTTGGGGGCTGGGGAGCCTCGCTTAAAGGTGGGTTTTGGCTCCATCACAGCCGACAGGTAGTTGTTGCCAGACATCCCTCTCTGGGTGCTCAGGCGCCACCACCCTCCACCCCCACCCCCCCACCCCAACAGTGTCTTCACCTCCCGACCCTGACCTTGACTCTGGGTGGTGAGGCTGTGCATCTCTTAGCCATAGTTTCTGGAACAGAGGTGAGGTGTCCGGGCCCTGCTGTGAGGGCTGACTGGTGTGTGGACGTGCCCCAGGGCCCAGCGCATCCAGGCCTGCTTCCACCCGGCCACGGGAGACTGGCACCACCCTGCGGACCAGGGGGGTGGCAGCCGGGTAGTGCATGACCGGGGCAGAGGCCCTGACCCTGACCCCCATGTTTGACTCGCAGAAGAGAGTAAAAGTCACAGCCACCATTTATGGGGTGTTCACACGCGTCAGGCACTGAGCTAAATGCGTTTGGACTCGAATTTTCACAAGAGCCCCGTGAGGTTCTTGCCCAGTTCAGAGGAGAAGAGAGCAGGGTCCTGGGGATGCGTGGCGTCTGCGGCGCCTGGTCCCGGTCGGCCCTCGGTAGATCATTCGTGCTCCAAACATCAGCTGGAAGGTTCCAGTGTCTCTTTTCCAACCCTCAGACAGGCTACATGTTCGGGAAAGGGATCTACTTCGCCGACATGGTGTCCAAGAGTGCAAACTACTGCCACACGTCCCAAGGGGACCCCATAGGCCTGATCCTGCTGGGAGAGGTTGCCCTTGGAAACATGTGAGTGAGCCTGGCTTTGGGCTGGTCCGAGAGCTCCCGTTGGCCCCCTGATTGGAGAAACCAGTGTCGTTGAGTGAACGGGGGAGGCCCAGGAGCACCCCCCGAAACAGAGGGGCCAGGGTTAGCTTGCATGAAGGATGGTCAGCCCCCACGCACGCACCGCTGGGGGTTAGATTTTCTGTTTTGAGATCAACCCTGATCAACTGGAGTCCGTCCCAGTTTCTAATTCCCCACAGAGAAAAGCCGGTTGGTCCTGCTTGGGCAAGGCGTCAGCCTCGATCCTGTTGCTGTAACGTGGAGGGCCAGGGGCTGGGGGGTCTTGGCGTGGACACAGAAGCCTCCAGAGCAGCCAGCCCTGCCTCTGGGCAGGGCTGCCCCGCAGCAGCGATCGCTGACATGATCCATTCCCCGCAAAGCGGCACCCTCCCTCTGAAGCCGGCCAAGGGGGGAGCTCCAGGCAGTGAGGGCGGCTGGGTCCTTGGGGGCGCTCCTCTGTCCTCCCTGGGCTTCGGCGAGTCAGACTGTAGGTGTTGAGCTCTCGGCCGCAGAGGCTTTGACACAGTCCTCTCGTGAACAGGTATGAGCTCAAGCACGCTGCGCACATCAGCAAGTTACCCAAGGGCAAGCACAGCGTCAAAGGTAACATGCCCCAGAAACTGTGGCCCCGGGCACCCGGCCTGGCACGGGGAGGCTGCGCTCCTGTAGCTTGTTCGCACTGTCTGCAGCGGGGAGAGCCTTGGCGTGGGCGACAGTGAGCAGGCGCGGCAGCTTTTTATCCTGACTGCGCTACGGGTGAGGGCCTGCCCATCACCTCCTGTCACGTGGTGGCCCTGGGGGCCTCCACCTGCCGGCCAGTGGTGACTGAACTTCTCAGCAGACATAGGATCCCGGGCTTGGGCGGGGGGTGGGGGTTTGGCGTGGATACTGTTCTTGGAATCAGGAAGGCTTGGCCCCGGGAACGTGGTTTATAACCCACAGGCTTCTGTATGGAGGAAGGTTCGAGCATGGAACTCAGGTCTTTAAAGTAACTGTATAGACCCAATGTGAAGCAGGCCCTTCTCAAGATGTTTCCGACCTCTGTTCTCACGGTTCGTACCACTGATGCCTCCTGTTTTGCAGGTTTGGGCAAGACAACCCCTGACCCTTCCGCTAGCATCACCCTGGATGGCGTGGAAGTTCCTCTGGGGACGGGGATCCCGTCGGGCGTTAACGACACATGTCTGCTGTATAACGAGTATCCTTTTCCGCGCGGGTGCAGGGGGTGTCCTGGGGCAGTGGTCACCTACGCGCACCCTGCGTCTGCGTCCTGGTTGCAGGCTGACTGGAGCCCCTCCGTCCATGCCCTTAGGGCCCCTGCCCTGGGGGAGACAGCATGGTCCTTGGGGTGTGACCCGCATGCAGGTGGCAGTGCAGGCTCCACCGTGACACATGTGCTCCTTGACGCGCCACCTCCAGATACATTGTCTATGACGTCGCTCAGGTAAATCTGAAGTACCTGCTGAAGCTCAAGTTCAACTTTAAGACGTCCCTGTGGTGAGCCCGGGCGTGTGGCCAAGGCGCGGCCCAGGGGCTGGTGCGCAGGCCCAGGCTGGGCGCCTGCTCGCTGACTATGGCAGGGGCCTCCACTCAGCGGTCAAGAGCTCGAACCTTCCCAAATCCCCTTAGAGAGGATTCTCTGTGAGCGTTTGGTCACGTGTTAAATGATTTTCCCAGCTTTTCAAATCCCTTGTTTGTGTGGGTCTGGGGGTGGGACGGGCGGTGGGGTCCCACCAGCCAGAAGCCAGGTGGGGACAGCTGACGACACACGGGAAGTCAGGGCCAGGGTTTCCGTCTAGACTAGTCCCGCGGAGGAGCTGGGCCCGTCAGAGCGTCTGCCTTACTGGGTTCCCAGGAGAGGAAAAACTACCTTCCCCCCTTCACGTGTCTGCCTTTAGTTTGCGTTTTGGAAAAATGTTAAGCATTTATTTTGAGGTAAAATAAAAACTAATTTCATACTACTTAGATTCTATGTCTTCTTTTGCATTTATTTTTTTTGTAGCTCCCCCTGGCCCCATGCGTGACTTCTGTGGGGAGGAGGAAGGTTAATGCTTTCTCGTACTTTGGGGAAAAAGTGCTTTCTTTTTCTGGAAACACATGGACATGGAAGCTGTCAGAATATGTAGCATGGAAGGGCCCCGGGGGTGGGGGTGGGTCTCCATCGGCTATGTGTCCTCCTTCAGCTCAGGTCATGATCTCAAAGCTCATGGGTTCGAGCACCGCATCAGGATCTGTGCTGACAGCTTAGAGCCTGGAGCTACTTCGGATTCCATGTCTCTCTCTGCCCCCTCCCACTCACAAAAACTTTTTTTTTATTATTCTGAGACAGAGCATGAGGGGGGAGGGCCACAGAGAGAGGGAGACACAGAATTGGAAGCAGGCTTCAGGCTCTGAGCGGTCAGCACAGAGCCCGACATGGGGCTCGAACCCACAAACTGAGATCATGGCCTGAGCCGAAGTCGGACACTTAACCAACTGAGCCACCCAGGCACCCCACAAAAACATTAAAAAAAAAAAAAGGAACACGTAGTGGTGAATTAACTGTTGAATCTGAAATTCCCGAAGCTCCTCCGGGAGTCCGTCTCACAAGCGAAGACCATGTTGCTGACACACCTGATGGCTGACGGTAACTCTCACAGCAGAACCTGCTTCTGCGTTTGTGATTCGTGCATCTGCTCTCGTTCTGACTACGATCTGGTGACTGTTCGTGGTACAAGGTTTGCGAAGACCACGGGGATGTGGTGCCTATGTCTGGGGTACCCCAGAACGTCCCAGGCAGCAGGTGGCTGTGCCTGGTGGCTGTGGCGCATCTGGGTGGCCAAAGAGCAGACCCCAGACGCCATAAGGTGCGCCCGCTCCCTCTGGCTGTGGGACCTGTCACGGGGCGGGACGTGCTGTCAGCGTGCAGTTCCATCCGCGGGGTGCTCTGCCTGCGGAAATGACACCAGAGGGGAAGGCAGGGTGGTTGCTGTGACACGAGAACCTTCGAGGGAAGAGAACGCAGTGTGGTCCGTGCAGTGGCGGCACGGGCCAGAGGAGGCTCAGCCAGCCGCCATCTGAAGGGGTTCAGCACGGATTCGGTGAGGGAGACCGAGCAGGTGGCCTCCGCAACCAGGGAGAAGCAGGTTTTCTCAGAGCTGAGCTACACGGAGCGATGATAACGCTTTGTGTGTGGCCATGGTCGTGACTTCACACGGTTAGTTATCTGAAGGCCACGCAAACCCAAGTTCAGGTGGGGACTCACAGGCTGATGAACTTGATAGCGGTAGAGTCCTCGTCTTCCCGCGCCCTCGACCTGATGAAGCCCTTGGAGCCTTTGACCGGAGACCCACTCCCAGTGAGATTGCTGTCTGATCAGGCCCGGGCTTCTGGGGTCCCGAATGTTCTGTCCCTCACCACCCGCGTCCACACAGGGAAAGGCAGTTACCCTCATGGTCCTTGGGAACAAAGTATTTTAAGGTTGGAGCAATTGCTTAATGGATTCCCTGTATTCAAAACTGATTTTTTTTTCAATGGGATGTCAAGTCTCAGGATTTATTTTTAATATTTATTTTTGGGAGAGAGAGAGACAGCACAAACTGGAGGGGCAGAGAGAGAGGGAGACAGAATCCGAAGCAGGCTCCAGGCTCTGAGCTGTCAGCACAGAGCCTGATGTGGGGCTCAAACCCCACGAACCGTGAGATCATGACCTGAGCCAGACGTTGGATGCTTAACCTACTGAGCCACCCAGACGCTCCAGTCAAAACTGATTTCTTAAAGAGATTGGTGTTTCTGAACTCAGAGTTTTCTTCTGAAAGGGAACCTACTATATTATAGTTTGGGTGTCTTTCCTCATTTAAGAAACGGTCAAGTCCTAACCCAGGGCGGAGCTAAAGTGCATCCTGGTAAGTAAGCTTTTCACAAAACCCAGGTGACAATGAGCCAGTGGCCTGTGCTCTGCCTGGAGGCGGCTCACAGCCCAGACCATGCTGGCCCCCCGGGGCCGTGTGCACACGCTGTCCGGCCTTTGAGACAAGCTTCACACGGCCATCCGGGTCCCTGCAGGGTGTCAGCAGGCGGGCCCGTCGTGGTGGTTCTGCCTTGCTGCCCTTGGGCTGTCACCCTCTTCTGGAGGCGGGGAGCCAATGTCCCAGAGCCCATGGTCTGTCCCCTGAGGGGGAGGACCCCCTCCCGCCCAGTCCGCCAGCCCTCCCACTGCAGCCTGCCCCCACCTCATCCTCCGGACATCGGTCGAGGCCTAAGTCCCAGGAACGGCTTCTCTTGCACCTGTCGGGTGCATCCTGCTAACACTCCGGGGTCACCCATGTCCCTAAGGGGTTTCAGTTCCTGAGGTCCCTTCCTTTAAATTCTACCTCAATTCCCAGAAGATTGGATTGTGTGGGGTTTTTTTTAAGGAAAGGCATTCCCACCATTTCTGCAGGCAAGGCCTTCGAATGCAAGTCCTTTGGGGCCGATGGTGGGTTTAGTGAAGTCTGGCGATTAGCTGCATCCCCGGCCCCTCAGCAGCTTATGTTTGCCCTGTTTCCTGGCTGAGGAAAGTGGATAATCTGGGGGTGCCTGGGGGACTCAATTGGTGGAGTGCCCAACTTGATTTCAGCTCAGGTCATGATCTCACGGTCTGTGGGTTCAAACTTCGAGTCAGGCTCTGTGCTGACAGCTCAGGGCCTGGAGCCTGCTTCAGATTCTGTATCTCCCTCTCTCTGCCTCTCCCCTACTTGCGCTGTCTCTCGCTCTCAAAAATAAAGACAAAAAAATTTTTAAGTTTTTTTAATATTTGCTTATTTTTGAGAGAGACAGTGTGTGCAGGGGGAGGGGCAGAGAGAGAAGGAGACAAAGTATCTGAAGCAGGCCCCAGGTCCCAAGCTGTCAGCCCAGAGTCCCATGTGGGGCTCAAACCACTTGAACCATGAGATTGTGACCTGAGCCAAAGTCGGACACTTAACCGACTGAGCCACCCAGGTGCCCCCAAGGATTCATTTTTAAAATTTTTAATGTATGTTTATTTTTGAGAGAGAGAGACAGCATGAGCAGGGGGTGTCAGACACAGAATCTGAAGCAGGCTCCAGGCTCTGAGCTGTCAGCACAGAATCCAATGTGGGGCTCGAACCCGTGGACTGCAAGATCGTGAGCTAAAGTCGGATGTCTAACCAGCTGAGCCACCCAGGTGCCCCCAAGATTTTATTTTTAAGTAATCTCTACACCCACCATGAAGCTCGAACTCACAACCCTGAGATCAGAAGTCTGCCGCACGGACCGACAGAGCCAGCCATGTGAACCTTTGAGTTGTTTTGAGTCACGTGCTTCCTGACCTTGACTCGCCCTCAGTAAATCTCTGCCAAGATTGCTGGAATCGGGGCGCCTGGGTGGCTTAGTCGGTTAAGCTTCCGACTTTCGCTTAGGTCATGATCTCGCGGTTGTGGGTTCGAGCCCCGCGTCGGGCTCTGTGCTGACTGCCAGCTCAGAGCCTGGAGCCTCTTTCGGTCTGTGACTCCCTCTCTCTCTGACCCTCCCCTGCTCACGCTGTCTCTCTCTTCTAGAAATAAATATAAAAAAAAATTAAAAAAAAAAAAAAAGATTGCTGGAATCGCAGGAAAGGTTTTGCCATGGTGCGAGTCTGAGCAAGCAGCTCCAGATGAAAAGGGGGAAGCCAGAGACCTTGTGATTTGTGGGGGAGAGCCCAAGGCCAGAAAGGGGCCCTCTTCCATCCCTCATGAAACCTTGCTGGGACCCTGGCCTTCCCGCTCCATGTGGCTGTCCCCCATGCCTCCCCAGCACCCACCTTGACTGAAGGGACGGGACTCCAGCGCTGTCCCCTGCCAGGCCCGGCCCCGCTTCTAGGCAGGCCCCTTGGGGCTCAGAATAGCCCAGGCGCTGCCTCAGCAGATGGCCGGGCTAAATTTAGCCGCGTGGTGCTCACCCAGGGCCCGGCTGGGCTCTTGGATTTGAATAAGCCTGTGTGCGGCTTCGCCTCGGAGCCCGGAGTGAAGCTTTGAGCAGTTGTGGTCTGTGTCTGCCTAGCACTTCACCGGCATCCCAGAAACACGGTTTTGACACGATTCTGTTTTCTCCGAACCCCAGAGCCAGCAGGCAGTGAGGCCTGTGGGGTGCTGGGGCCCATGGGGGTGGGGGTGCAGGCTGAGAAGCAGACTCCCACCCTGGTCTCCCTGCTAACAGGCAGACCGCGGGTCCTCAGGGTCCCAGGCGCACGCACGCTCTCTGCAAAAGGAAACGAGAAAGCCGGCTCCTTAAGCTCCCGCTTCCTTCTTGGGACCCCATCTGGCTGATGGGCTGCATTTTCATGCCAAGGAAGGACCCACCAGGAAGAAATGAGCCACAAGTGCCGGCCAGGACCTGGTGACAGCCTAGTGTGCAGTCAGCAAGTGTGGAAACTGAGGCTCGAGGAAGGAGCAGACTCTGCAGGGTCCAGGGGGAGCTGGTTTGGGTGTGCCTGGGGGGGCGGTGGTCAGGGTCAGTCGGTTAAGCGTCCAACTCTGGATTTCGGCTCAGGTCATGATCTCACCATCCGTGGGATGGAGCCCCGCATCCACGCAGAGCCTGATTGAGATACTCTCTTCCTCTCTGCCCCTCCCTTTGCGCCCCCCTCCCCCAAAAGAATTGAGCTGGTTTTTCCAGTGTGAGGTTTCTCATGAGCCCCCTTGGGACAGACCTCCCCAGAGCGTGAAATGCCAGCCCCATGTGGCTCTGAGGCCTGCGTCGCAGCTGCCTTGACCTCTCTCTCAGCCCAAGACCAGCCCCTGAAGGAAGCTGCAGACAGAGCGGATGGCAGCAGAGCGAGGGCCCTGGGCTCTGGTCCATGGCCTCCGACACTAGGTCTGTGAGCTCTCAAAGGCTGTTTCACAGTCCGCGGTGCTGGGGCGTTTCATTTGGCTCTGTGTCCCCTTGGCTTTCCCTTCCTGCTGGCCACGTGGTAGACTCAGCACCACCACCCAAGAGCAAGAAAGGAGAGAGGTGCCCCCTTGTCCTTTAAAAAGGGACGAAAGAGACCTCTCTCCGTCGGTCCCAGTGGACTGATTGGCCCATCGGGACGCACGCCCGAACCCCAGCCCCAAGGGAGGCTGGACGCGGGATGCCTGGTACGTGCAGCCTCTTCGGGCCGAGGCGGGCTCCTCCAGCAAGGCAGGAGGGGTGGTGCACGGTGGCAGAGTGAACCCCGAGGCGTGGGTACCGGTGCACGTCTTCAGGGATCTTTCTGGACTTTCTAAACCACAACTGTAGAAACTCACAAAGACAGTCTGTGACTTTTGCCAAGATGTAAACCACGGAAACAGTGCCCGGAACGGTTCAAATGGCGGGACACGGTGCTAATCTCAGAGACACCTTCCAGCTTCCACGATGCTGACAAGGTCATGGCCAGACACTCCCGGGACAGCTAAGCTCTTGTTTTCCTCTTTAGCTTGGTGTTTTGCCTTGAACTTGCCCCCAGGATGGTCCTGTCCCGCGTGTCTGGGGTGGAAAACCTTTGCCTGAGCAGTTCCTAGATTCTAGTTGTGCTGGTGGTGATTCCGTGCCACCGCAGCGCCCAGGCCACTGGGGACAGCGTGACGGACTGTGACAGGCTGTGGTGAGCGGTGGGCGGGGCTGGCAGCTCTCTGCAGGCAGGGTAGGTGTCCCCCCACCCTGTGCAGGGACCAGGATCCAGGCAGCTGGCTTGTGGGGACAACTCAGGGAACCCATGTGACACCCCCAAGCAAACACACTCACAGCACGTCTTATCTACATTATGTCCAACAAGCACAACATGTGGTCAAAACCATCCCGTTTTCTCCCACTGCCCTTTTAAAATTGTTCAGGGGCGCCTGGGTGGCTTAGTCGGTTAAGCGTCCGACTTTCGCTTAAGTCATGATCTCGCGGTTCGTGGGTTCGAGCCCCGCGTCGGGGTTCGAGCCCCGCGTCGGGCTCTGTGCTGACTGCCAGCTCAGAGCCTGGAGCCTGTTTCACTCTGTGACTCCCTCTCTCTCTGACCCTCCCCTGCTCACGCTGTCTCTCTCTCTCTCTCCTAGAAATAAATAAAACATTAAAAATTTTTAAAAAATTAAAATAAAAAAAATAAAATTGTACAGTGGGTAGGGGCGCCTGGCTGGCTCGGTTGGTGGGGCGTGCGACTCTTGATCTGAGGGTTGTGAGTTCAAGCCCCATGTTGGGTGTAGAGATTATTCAAAAGTAAAACATTAAAAAAATTTTTTAATGTTTATTTTTGAGAGAGAAAGAGCATGAATAGGGGAGGGGCAGAGAGAGAGGGAGACACAATCCGAAGCAGGCTCCAGGCTCTGAGCTGTCAGCACAGAGTCTGACACGGAGCTTGAACCCACGAACTGTGAAATCATGACCTGAGCCGAAGTCGGACACTTAACCGACTGAGCCCCCAGGCACCCTGACAATGGACTGGTTTCAATAGGGTTGCGGAGTCTCTGTGCTCTGGCCACACTCCCCTGGTCCCTGCACTTGGTCCCCGGCGTCGCAGTATTTCCTGAGTTGTCCCCCAGACAGGCCCTAGACAGGAGACGCTGGTGGGGGCCCAGGGCACCATGGTGGCTCCCTGCCACTGGCAGTGGCGGCCTCGGTGCCCCAGACAACCCCTTCCAGTCCTCACGCCCGGGTGGCCCCAGAGAGACATTTTCCTGCACTTCCAAAGCACTGTTGCGTCTTCTGCCTGGGAGGGTGGGTTTTACAGAGGAAGAGGTCCGCCCAGTCAAGGGTGGACCCTGAGGTGGGGGAGTCGGTGACCTCTTTGGCTGATCCAGGATAAGGGACAGCGGAAGAGTGGCGGGTCCCCGCCGGGAGACCCTGACAACTCCTGGAGCCAAGGGAACCTCCCTCACATGGGTCCTGACCGCTGACACCCGCTCCCGTGAAGATTGGCAGGAAAACTCTTGAAATGAAAAAGGGTCCCTGTGTTTGCCCTTAATAGGAGAAAGGGGGTGCGAAGCAGGGGCATCCGGGCCCACTCTTCAGCTCCCCATGGGGTAGAGGGGTGGTGGCCCCTGTGGAGGGAAGCCTGTACCCAGCCCGGACAAGGGTGTGCTGGGCTTGAGCCCTGGGAAGTCCAGGACGATGTGCCCAGCCAAGCCCCCTTCACCTTAGAAGTCCCCATCCTGAGTCACCCCCAAGAAGGTGGTTTGAAACCCAGAACGTCCCCCTTTAGGGGCTGTGTGTCCAGTGAGCCCGCCAGCCCCCCACAGGGTGAGGCATGGGGTGCACGGGGAGCAGTGGCTGAGCCTGAACGATCTCTCCACGCCCCCTGCTGGTGCCAAAGGGGACCCAGGGGGCAGCAGGGGGTCACAGGGCACCTCTTCTGGGCCAGGAAAGACATTCGGATGCAGTTTTGTTTTGTTTTGAATGTTTATTTATTTATTTTGAGAGACAGAGAGCGAGCAAGCAGGGGAGGAGCAGAAAGAAGAAGAGACAGAATCCCAAGCAGGCTCTGCATTGATGACTCGGGGCTCAGACTCAGGAACCGTGAGATCATGATCTGAGCTGAAATCAAGAGCCGGATGCTTAGACGACTGAGCTGCCCAGGCGTCCCCGGACCTTTGCTCCGTTGATATTCTGGCCCAGGTGCTCAGCTGAGGCATTTTAAGAGCCGGGAACCACCTATGTTAGAGTTTTCCCCCTCTGATCTAGCGACCAGACTGAGAAAGCCATTTTACATCCAGAAGGCTGTAAGCACTTCCCTCTTTGTTTTGAAGAGAAAATCGCTACCAAGAAATGATTTCAGGGATGCCTGGCTGGCTCAGTTGGTGAAGCGTGAGACTTGATCTTGGGGTTGCGAGTTTGAGCCCCACAGTGGGTGTGGAGATTACTTAAAGATAATATTAAAAAAAGAAAAAGAAAAGAAAGAAATGATCTTGTAGAAAATCTTAAAAAACACTTGAGTCAAATGTCTAAATATAGTCTGTTCTTTGTGATTCCGAGAAACCCCCTCGTACCACCATCTTGGAAATAGCTCATATTTAGTGGAAAGCAAATAAATTAAGGGACTGAAATGAAATAAGGCATTCTCAACCTTGACACTATGAACATTTGGGGCTGGATCATTTTTGTATGGGGGTGGGGGCCATTTAACAGCATTCCTGGCCTTCACTCACTGAAGCAAAGGGCATACATACACTGCCCTTCGTGATAGTCACAGATGTCCCCTGGGGTACAAAGCCACTGCGTTCAGATGATGGCAGCTCTGGTCAAAATCACAATTTCCCTCTCTGCGAATCACCCAGAATCATGAGCCAGAATCACTCAGTTAAGCTGCCTTTGAATTCCTGGCCCACAGAAACTGTGAGCTAATATACTTTCTGCAATACATAAAATATATAATACGCAGTTAATATAATGTATAACATATACACAGCTCTTGGGGTTTATTGTGCTGTCATAAATAATCAACCCAACGGGCTTATGAGTTGTCCAGAGGAAAAGAAACGTCTTTATCTTTCTTCAGGTTCTCAGGGAGCCCCTGACCCCGAAAGGTTTAAGAACCCCGATCTAGTCCAGCCTCCCTGCCAGTGTAAAAACCCTTTTCACAACATGCCTGAGCGTTGGTCAGACTAGCATTGCTTGAATAGTCCCACTGCCTCCTAAGGTCACTCAGTTCATCGTTTAAAAATGTGGCTGCATTGAACGGAGCCAAAGTTGGCTGCCTGAGCTCCCGCCCCTGAAGCTGATCGTTTTTGTTTTTTGGTTTTTTTCAAAACTTAGCTTCTCTGCGCCCTCCTCCCCCCTCCCCCTCCCTCCTCCTCCCCCCGCCCCCTCCCCAGTCCTTACTCATCTGTTGATTTTCCTTTACTGGGCTGTTTCCTTGAGAGTCCCTTTAGTGTCTGTCGAAATCCAACATGATACTTCCCCTTGGCTACTTTGAAACACGTCCAGCCTATTGCTTCTAAAGCCGGCCTCCACGGCTCAGATGCGCTCGCCAGGAACAAAATAGGTGCAGAAAGAGAAACCACAAGGCAATGAACCTCTCTTCCCAGAACCCGTTCAACCAAAGCCAGCGCAGGATTTTCATTGGCCAAGAGCTCACACTGTGGAGGCCCGTGCTGGCGCTCATTGGCTCAGGCGGCACCGCGCAGCCCGCTCTCATTGGCTAACCGCGCGGCCTGCTCTCATTGGCCCAGGCGGCACGGCACAGCTCGCTCTCATTGGCTAACCGCGCAGCCTGCTCTCATTGGCTAACCGTGCCCGCCTGGAGGGTACTGAGCAGAAGGAAGGTTTTGACTAGAACACTCTGCAAGTTTGTGGGAGTGTGTGTGTTTTAAAAGAAAAACATTTCTAAGGGCAAGTAACTTTATAATGAGTTCTGCTATGCAGGATGGCATTATATAAGAGTGTGCACATACACTCACTGTACTTAAGAAATAGGCAAACCAAATTAAAAGCATTTGTCTCCTGAAGAGCCATAACGATGCATTTTTTTTAATGTTTGTTTATTTTATACTTAAAGTTTATTTTTGAGAGACAGAGTGCAAGTGGGGGAGGGGCAGAGGGAGGGAGACACAGAATCAGAAGCAGGCTCCAGGCTCTAAGCCGTCAGCACAGAGTCCCACACGGGGCTGGAACTCACAGACCATTAGATCATGATCTGAGCCGAAATGAGACGCTTAAACGACTGAACCACCCAGGCACCCCTACTTAAATCTACTAGAAAAATAGACTTAAGAGCCTCAGCTCTGAATTACAAGAAAACTCAGAAGCAGGATCCTCATTCTACTAGATCAGTAAACTGAGGAATGCCCGGGTCACCTGCTAATGTGAGAGCAGGTGTATCTGCCTGGAGGGCAACGAATAACGCACGTGGTCAGTATTGACTCAGGAAAGAATAGGATTATCCAAAAGCCAAGCAGCGATCTGACGCATTCTGGACAAGGTGATCTCAACGGAAACAAAGTCATCTTTACTGGAGTTGACTTTTTTGTTTTACTCACTGAGAGTGTGTCCTTACATGACGTGGACACATACGTGTCCTGAAAGGATAGTCTTCCTTTTTTTTTTTTTTTTAATGTTTTATTTATTTCTGACAGGGAGAGAGAGAGAGAGAGAGACAGCGTGAGCAGGGGAGGGGCAGAGAGAGAGGGAGACACAGAATCTGAAACAGGCTCCAGGCTCTGAGCTAGCTGTCAGCACAGAGCCCAATGTGGGGCTTGAACCCACGAACTGCGAAATCATGACACGAGCCAAAGTCGGATGCTTAACCGACTGAGCCACCCAGGCGCCCCAATCTTTCTGGATTAGAGCCCCAAAGCCACTGGATTGAGACGTCCAGTCCTTCCGGTTTGGAAGCTCTGGTGACAAGGTGCTCCTCCTTGGTCTCCGTGGTCTCCTGGGCTCCCCTCTTTGATGTCCCCTGATTCCTGTAGAAAATTCTGGACAATGATAGAGTGTGTTCATGCATGTGGAGGGAATATATCCTTCCACTTTCCCTCCCATGGGATAACCCATCATAATGCCTTCATAGTTTGTTACACAAGATATCTGGTGGAAGAGATTGCGTTATTCCTTCTAGGACGTGTTGGTCTGCCTTAGTTGGGCTCCATTTCAGACTGAGAAACAGAGACCTTCATAGATGCCCTGGGGTACACCAGTCAGTGTCACTGAGCATAGTCTTTACAGGTTGTCTCTCAGAAACACAGCAAACAACATTTAGTTCCTTCTGGGTACAATTTAGGGGAAGGGGACACAAGAGAGGGGGCAGGGGGCTGGTTTGCATGCTCGGATGTGAGCCCGCTTTCTTACCTACGTGGCCTCATGTCATGCTCACTTCAGCCCTGGGAAATGGGTTTAAGGACCCCTTCCTGTTTTGTCTCATTTTGTTTTAACCAAACAACACTTGGGGTGCCTGGGGGGCTCAGTCGGTTGAGTGTGTCCCACTCTTGATTTTGGCTCAGATCATGATCCCAGGGTCATGGGATCCAGCCCTGAGCTGGGCTCAGAGCTGAGCATGGAGCCTGCTTAGAATTCTCAATCGCTCTCTCTCTGTCTCTCTGTCTCTGTCTCCTCCCTTCTGCCCCTCCCCCACTCACGCTCTCTCAAAATAAATAAACTTCAAAAATAATAATCAAGTTGCCCAGTGAGTGTCTTTGACTTTGTGTTTCCATTAAGTGGAAAAAGTGTAAAAAGTGACTAGCAAAGATTTTCAACCGAGAAAAAACCAAAAAGTCTGAAAATAAGTTTTTTTTTCTAACAGCTTTATCGAGGTAGAATTCATATACGTCACCTGTTTACAATGTACAATTCTTTTAAATATTTTTATTTATTTCTAGGAGAGAGAGAGAGAGAGAGACAGCGTGAGCAGGGGAGGGTCAGACAGAGAGGGAGACACAGACTCCGAAATAGGCTCCAGGCTCCGAGCTGGCAGTCAGCACAGAGCCCGACGCGGGGCTCGAACCCACGAACCGCGAGATCATGACCTAAGCGAAAGTCGGACGCTTAACCGGCTAAGCCACCCAGGCGCCCCTACAATATACAATTTTAAACGGTTCAGTGGTTTTTAGAGTTGTGCCAACATCACTGCAAGTTTAGAAACTTTTCATCATTCCCAGAAGAAATGCTGTTCCCTTTACCAGTTATTCTCATTCTACCTCCCCCGCCAGGCCCTCAACCCACCGATGATATGCTATCATCTAGACACTTCTTATAAATGGAGTCATACAGGGGCGCCTGGGTCAGTTAAGTGTTCAACTCCCGGTTTTGGCTCAGATCATGAGCTCGCAGTTTGTGTTTTCAAGCCCCGCATCAGGCTGTCTGCTGTCAGCACAGAACCCACTTCAGATCCTCTGTCCCCTCTCTCTCCACCCGTCCCCGGCTTGTTCCCAATCATAAATAAGTAAATAAATTTAAAATAAATGTATCTGGGGTGCCTGGGTTGCTTAGTCTGTTAAGCGTCCGACTTTCGCTTGGGTCATGATCTCACGGTTCATGAGTTCGAGCCCCGCGTCGGGCTCTGTGCTGACTGCCAGTTCAGAGCCTGGAGCCTGTTTCGGAGTCTGTGATTCCCTCTCTCTCTGACCCTCCCCTGCTCATGCTGTCTCTATCTCTCTCCTAGAAATAAATAAAACATTAAAAAAAATTAAAAAAATAATAAATAAAATAAACTAAATGTATCTATGGAGTCATGTACTATGTGGCCTTTTGTGACTGGGTTCTTTCATGAAGCATGTTTCTAAGGTTCACCTATGTTGTAGCATGTATTAGCACTTCGTTTCTGAATAACATTCATTATATGGACACAGCTTTTAAAAGAAAACAACTGCTTTTGTTATAAAATAATAATTTTACTTGTGAGAATTACACATATAAAGAAAAAAAAAAATCCACTATCCAGGAGAACCACCATTGGATGCCCCTTGTTGAGGATTTTAGTTTGTGCTTATATATTTGTAAATGGAATCACACTGCATGTACTGTATCTGCAACAGTTTTTTTTATTGTTGTAAAGTGTGCATAATAAACTTTTCCATTTTAACCATTTTTAAATTTATTTTCATTTTTTAAAATGTTTATTAATTTTTGAGAGACAGAGCACAAGCAAGGGAGGGGCAGACAGAGGGGTGGGGGGACACAGAATCTGAAACAGGCTCCAGGTTCCGAGCTGTCAGCACGGAGCCATGAGACCATGACCTGAGCTGAAATCAAGAGTCAGACGCTCAACCCACTGAGCCCCCCCGGTGTCCTCTGATAGTGCCCTTTGAAGCATGCAAGTTTACACAGAAATCACTCAGTATGTGATAAATGAGTCACAGGACTGTTAAGAAGCAAACTGGATATGTCTAGAATGTAGCTCTATTAATGTTTCATGTGTTGTGTTTCTATCCAGATTTTTGGATGGGTTCAGTGTCCTTGCCCAAATGTTTAGTTTAGTTTTCCTTTATTTTTTTTTTTAATGTTTTATTTATTTCTAGGAGAGAGAGAGAGACAGCGTGAGCAGGAGGGTCAGAGAGAGAGAGAGTCACAGACTGAAACAGGCTCCAGGCTCTGAGCTCAGAGCCCGACGCGGGGCTCGAACCCACGAACGGCGAGATCATGACCTAAGCGAAAGTCGGACGCTTAACCGACTAAGCCACCCAGGCGCCCCATAGTTTTCCTTTATTTTATGGAGGCAATGACAGCCTTGTGATAGATGTGTTACCGTCACACCCTCGAGGGGGAACTGAGGCAGGGAGCGTGGACCAGACTCCTGATTCCCTCACCCGGATGGTGTGGTCCCTGAGCAACTTTCCTGCTTGTTGGGAGAACTGAGTAAGCCGATGACTCCAAACTCTCTTTCATAAATATGCAATCAAGAAGCTCACTGAAAATTATAGTTCAGCGCCTTGCTTGTAGCCACACAGCTAATCCGTGGTAGATCTGGGGCTGGGATACGGCTTCAGGCTTCAGCGTGTGAGAAGACCCATTTAGGGCTTTTGTTTAACACGCAGAAGATCAGCTCTATATAAAAACCTGAAGGCCTCCACCAAAAAACTTCTGGAACTGATAAATGAATTCAGTAAAGTCGAAGGATACAAAATGAATGTGCAGAAATCTGTCGGCTTTCTATACGGGAAAAAAGAATAAGGTACCTAGGAATAAACCGAACCAAAGAGGGGAAAGACCTGTATTCTGAAAACTATAAAACATGGATGGTCTTTATTGAAGAAATATATGGACTGGAAGAACAAATACTGTTCAAATGTCTATACTTCCCAAAGCAATCTACACACTTAATGCTATCGCCAAAATACCACCAGCATTTTTCACAGAGATAGAACAATCCTAAACCTTGTGTGTGGCCACAAAAGCCAAAATAATGTAGAAAACACCAAGCTAAGCTGGAGGCATCACGATTTTGGCCTTCAAGCTGTGTTACAAAGCAGTAGTCATCGAAACAGTACGGCCCTGGCACAAAGACAGTCGGAACAGAAGAGAAAACCCAGAAATAAATCCATAATTATATGGTCAACTAATCTTCGACAAAGCAGGAAAGAATATCCAGTGGGAAAAAAGATAGTCTCTTCAACAAATGGTGCTGGGAAAATTGGACAGCAACATGTAGAAGAATGAAACTGGGCCACTTTCTTAGGCCGTGCACAAAAATAAACTCAAAATAAATTAAAGACTGAATGTGAGACCTGAAACCATAACATCCTATCAGTGAACATGGGCAGTATAGTCTCTGACATCGGCTGTAGCAACGTTTTTCTAGATGTCTCCTGAAGCAAGGGGGAAAAAAAAGCAAATATAAACTATTGGGACTACATCAAAATAAAAAGCTTCTGCACAGCAAACAAACCACAAAACTGAAAGGCTGCCTACGGAATGGGAGAAGATATTTGCAAATGACATATAAAGGGTTAGTATCCAAAAGAATTTACACAACTCAACACCCAAAAACCAAATCATCCAATTATAAACCAGGCAGAAGGCATGGACAGACATTTCTCCAAAGAAGACATACAGACAGCCTACAGACACATGAAAAGGTGCTCATCGTCACTGGTCATCAGGGGAATACAAATTGAAACCACAATGAGTTTGTTACCTCACGGCTGTCAAAACGGCTAAAATAAAAAACACAAGAAACAACAGCTGTTGGCGGGGATGCAGAGAAAGGGGAACCCTTTTGTACTGCTGGTGGGAATGCAAACTGGTGCAGCCACTGTGGAAAACAGTATGGAGTTTCCTCAGGAAGTGAAAACAGAACTACCCTAACAATGCAGCAGGTGCCCTACTGGGTAGTTACTAAAAGAATACAAAATACTAATTCAAAAGGATACATGCTCCCCTTTGTTTATGGCCCATTATGTACAATGGCCAAGATATGGAAGCATTCCAAATGTCCACTGATGAATGGATGTAATATACATGATATATACACATACACACACACAGGAATATTTTTCAGCCATAAAAAAGAATGAAAACTTGCCATTTGCAAAAATATGGATCGAGCTAGAGTGTACAATGCTAAACAAGTCAGAGGGGAAAAAACCCACATGATTTCACTTATATGTGCAATTTAAGAAACAAAATGAACAAAGGAAAGGAGAAAGTGAGACAAATCAAGAAACAGACTCTTAACTATAGAGAACACACAATGGTCACCAGAGGGGAAGTGGTGGGGACGGGGGGAAATAGGTGATGGGGATTAAGGCGTGCACTTGAACACCGAGTGATGTAGAGATGTGTTGAATCACTATACTGCACACCTGAAACTAATATAATACTGTATGTTCGCTACAATGGAATAAAAAAAAAAAAAGTAATAGTAAATAAAGTTTAAGAAACAACTACAGAGAGTCCTGGGTGGCTCAGTGGGTCAAGCGTCTGACCGGCTCAGGTCATGATCTCATGGTATGTAGGTTCAAGCCCCACATCGGGCTCTGTGCTGACAGCTCAGAGCCTGGAACCTGCTTCTGATTCTGTGTGTCTCCCTCTCTCTCTGCCTTTCCCCCACTCACACTCTCTGCCCCACTACCCGTCTCTCTTTGTCAAAAATAAATTAAACATTTTTTAAAAACACCAAAATGCAGATTATCAGAGGAAGGGCCTAAAATTACTTAAACAGCAGCCCTGCTTTGGTTTGCTTTGGTTCAATGATACTTTGACCATGGGTTACTTTCCCAAACTTGATTTCCTTCACTCTAACCTGCCTGTTTACTTCTTCCATTCTCTGAGCTGACCTTGAACCTGACATGACTACCCCTGCCCCCTCCCACAACAGGGATGCCTTGTTTTCAACTTCTTAGAAGTTGAAGTTCTTAGAAGGCCCATCAGAATGTGCGTAGAAGGCACAGGAGGGGTTAAACTAGTGACCTAAGGATTATTTTCTAAAACTGAATTTTTCTCCCCGTCTGCTCACAGTCTGCTCACAGTCTGCTCCCTTCCTACCCCGGCAAGTTGCAGCACCTGGTTTCCAAGGCCCAGGATGGTGGTGACACTCCCTATTGAAAGTGGCAGCGACAGCTAACATTTGAGCCAAGACGTGTTCGGAACTAGAATGCCTTTGCATCTGCCAGCTCGCTTAATCCGCAAACCAACTTTGTTATTATCTGCACTTCTCAGGGGCGACTGTGATAGCACAGAGTTTTAAGGTAAAACACAGTATTATCCACAGCCGAGGATTATATACAACTGGCAGTCAGAACCCCACGCAGGTTTTAGGGCTCCAGAGCCCACCCTCTGAACCTCCAGGGGGACTCGTGCGGGCAGGCATCTCTCCCCTTTGGCCTGCCTGCCCCTAAGGAGCGTACCTCCCACCCCCCACCAATGAGACTGGTTTCCAGGACTGTCATCTTGTCACAGTGCCATCCATCGCCCGCATTTTTGTTCTACAACACAAATGCAAGCACGTCACCCCTATCTTTGCAAAGCCGACTTCCCCATTCTTCCAGAGTAAGTCCCAGGGCTTCCTCGGCCCGGCCTCCCTGCACAGTCCTGGCCTCACCACGCCTTCACTTCTAGTTCCCGGAATTTACCTGTGTCGTCTCTCCACTACCCCTCGGGTGGCCGGGCTGGCAATGCCCTCCGCGCTCGCCGCGACACCGCCCCGCGGCGGCCCGAGCGCCCGACGTGGCCACCCGGCCGGGGCGGTCCCGCGCCGCCACCCCGCAGGCCCCTCGGGCCCGCCCGCCCCGCCGCGCCCCCTCCGGCCGCAGCCGCAGCAGCGCCCTCGGCGGCGCCTGGCGGGCTGGGCGGGACTCCGCCGCTTCCCCGCGCGCTCCGGCGCTGGGCCCGGCGGCGCAGCCGCCTCCGCCTCCGCCTCCCCGCCCGCCCCAGCCCGGCGCGGGGCCCGCCCGGCCGCGCACCCTCCCCGTCCGCCGCGGGGCGAGCCGGCCCGCCTCAGCCGGTGGCGGGAGCGGCGCGGCGCCGCGGGCAGCGAGCTCCGCATTCGAACCTCCTCGCAAAGACAGTCTCCGCCCCACAATGCACCGCGGCGGGCAGCCTTTGAAAAAGCGGCGCGGCTCGTTCAAGATGGCGGAGCTCGACCAGTTGCCTGACGAGAGTAAGTCGCGCCTCCGAGCGCCCCCCTGCCGCCCGCCGGCCGCCCGCCCCCCCCACCCCACCGCGGCCGGCCGCCGTACTCTCCGCCGGAGGCGGGCCGGCCGCCGGCCCCGGCGCGTTCCCCCGCCAGGCTCCCGCCGCCGTGGTGCCGCCGCGTCGCTGCCTTTGTTATGGTGTCCGTGTGTGGGTTTCGGGCTGGTGTGGGCGCCGCGGCCGGAAACCGAAAGCCCAGGGGCGGCGGCGGGGGTAGGGGGCTGGCGCCCCCCGGGCTGCACGCGGGCCCCGGGCCGGGTGGGGGAGGCGCGGCCGCGGGCCGCGGGGGGCCGTCCCAGCCGCCCGCCGCGCTCGCCCCGCGAGCTTATGTAACTCGCCCGGCCGGGGCGGCGAGGGGCCGGGGCCGGGACGGGGCGGCCCCGGCCGGGTGGGGTCCTGTCGCGGCTCCTGCGTTACGGGCGCCGGGGTCCCCCTGTCCGCCTCCTCACCCCCCTCCCACCTCCTCCGGCGTGTCCACCCTGAAAGTGTTTCCGTGTCACCGCGCTGGCCCCTTCCCCCGGGACCACAGGTGGCGGTGGCCCTTCCCCGGGGGGGCGGTGGGGAACGCCCGGGCCGCCCCCATCCCGCGCGCTCCCTTGTGCCCCCGGAGTCGCGGGGGTACCCTCCTCCGCGGCCCAGAGCATCGCGGCGCGCGCGCACCGTGCCCTTCCTGGGATCGCCTTCCCCGCCCCTGCGACCTGGGTGCTCGCCCGCGCCCGGCGGCGACGGGCCCCGCGGGGCGCAGCGTCGTCTGAAGTCCGGGGAGAGGCGGGCATCTGAGGCGGTCCCAGAAGGATCCGGACCCCCTGCCCCGCGCGGGGCGCGCACAGGGTCCCCGCAGAGCAGAGCCCGGAGTCCCAGCCGCCTCCTTCCCCCCACCCCCGTGCGAGCAGGAGGCCGGTGGGCACTTCTCGGAGGAGAGCGACACGCAGCTGGCGCCGTGCTCTTCGCGGGGGTCGCGGCCTCCCAACGCGTTCGTTACAAAGTTTAAAAAAAAAAGTACAAGTTTGTGCCACCAGCGGGAGGTCGTCTGAGAAGGGTGGGTGCTTTCAGCGTGTCGGAGACACGGAGCGCGGTGGAGACGGTCCGTGTCGCCGTGGCCGGAAGGGTGGCCGCCGGCACAGAACGGAATTTTGAATGTTATTTAATGTTCGCTCACTGCCACCTAGGCGGTCAGGGGGGTCCGGTGGTTACAGGGTCGGATAGGGCGCAAGGTCAGACCCTCCGTGAGTTCTGTTGCTGCTTGTTCGGAGAGGCCCATGGATGGTGATGGATGGCACCCCCGAATGCGACGTGCTACTTGCCCGAAAATCCCTCATGACACACCTGTTCATCGCGGCGCAGGAGTCACGGCCGCGACACCCGTTATTTGGAAGACTCTGGGCCTTGTGTTGCGATGAGGGGTGTTTGAAGTGGCTTTAAGTGTCATTTGGAGTATTTGCTCACCAGGGTTGAATATCGAGGACTTACTAGGGTTCTTCGCAGGGACTGGGGACCCGTATAGGATTCGAATGCCTGCCAAGGTCACAAGCGCATCACCACCATTTATGTTCCGCTATGACTCTCTGGCTCGCGGGGGGCACACGGGCGGCACACCTGTGTGCACACGTGGGGACGTCTTGTTTAGCGAGACCACAGCTTGCTGAACGCAGGGGGCGCAGACTTGGTGGGTCACAGGCGTGCTGCATGTCAGGTGGATGTAGACACTTGATTTAGGCTGAATTGGGGCCTTGCTCGTGAACCTGGAGCAGAGTCTAGGAAAGTGATGGCGGGTTTCTCGGCCAGTTTGAGTCGCAGAGACTAGCTAGTGCGTTAGCCAGTGGCCAGTGTACATTATCAGTAATGACAGCTACCTTTCCTGCACTTGCTGTGACCCAGATGCCGAGGTGCGGGTTCAGTTGAGGCAAGTTCTCTCGCCCTGTGACCGTATTTTCGAGGAGATCCAGGCCTTTCCTCCCACCTACTGCCTATTTCACATCTCCTGTCCTTGTGAAATCCTCAACTTCAAGGGTTCAAGACCCGCCTCACAATCCCCCCACCCCCCATGAGGCCCTCCCAGTGATTCCTACCTGTCACTGAAAGCTGGGGCACTTCCCTGTCCTCCATTTCCTGTATCAGGGACTTGACTACCTCTTGTAACTTTCACCTTCTCCCCGTCACCCACCCGAGCCAGGGCGCCGCCTGTGCACCAGTCCCTTTGGCCTCCCATTGACGCACTGCCCATGTCACCTGCTGCTGGGGACACGGAACCACCGGGCCTTTGGACTCTGGCCACGCCCATCTCTCTAGCCTCCTTTTGTACCACTCTTCCTCCCATCCTGTCCCCTTTAAAATTTTTTTTTTAAGTTTGTATAATTTTGAGTTTTCTGTCCTGTTCAGGCAAACTCAGTCTCTCTCTTTTTTTTATTAATGTTTTATTTATTTTTGAGAGAGAGAGAGAGAGATAGAGACGGGAGGGTCAGAGAGAGAGGGAGACACAGAATCCAAAGGAGGCTCCAGGCTCTGAGTTAGCTGTCAGCACAGAGCCCAACACGGGTCTCAAACTCACAAACCATGAGATTATGACCTGAGCCGAAGTCAGACGCTTAACCAACTGAGCCACCCAGGCGCCCTACTCCTGTCCCTTTTTTTAAAAAAAAGTTTATTTGGGGCGCCCGGGTGGCTTAGTCGGTTAAGCGTCCGACTTTCACTCAGGTCATGATCTCGCAGTTCGTGAGTTCGAGCCCCGCGTCGGGCTCTGTGCTGACTGACAGCTCAGAGCCTGGAGCCTGTTTCAGTCTGTGACTCCCTCTCTCTCTGACCCTCCCTGCCACGCTGTCTCTCTCTCTCTCTCTCCTAAAAATAAATAAAAACATTTAAAAAAATAATAAAATAAAAATTTAAAAAAAAGTTTATTTATTTTGAGAGAGAGGGACAGAACGAGCGGGGGAGAGGCAGAGAGAGAGAAAATCCCAAGCAGGCTCTGAACTGCCAGCTCAGAGCCCAACTCAGGGCTTGAACCCAAGAACTGTGAGATCCTGATCTGAGCCAAAATCAAGAGTCACACCTTTAACCGACTGAGTCACCCAGGCGCCCCTCATCCTGTCCCTCTGAGCTAAATTTGACCTTTATCATTCCCTGTACTCACCAGGCTGGCTTCTTTCCTGCAAGGCCTTTGCACACGCTCTTCTCATCCTCTGAAATGCTCTTCCTTCCCCTCGCCGGCGGTCAATGTCTGTTTATCCTTCAGATCCCATTTTAAGCTTCGTTAGAAAGTTACTTTCTGTGCTCCCTGACGAGGGTACACCTTCTTATGAAATCTTTGCATGCGGCCTGGAACTGCTTGCTGGAAGCTTTGCGTCTGTCAACGTGATGGGTTAGATGCTCCGGAGAGGGCCCGGGGGTCCGGTTTTCTTCCCACTTGACTTTCTAGTTCACGCCTGACACCTGGCTTCCTTCTTGGACCCTTTCCCATGACCGGCCCCTTGAGCACAGTGGCCTCTGCCCCCTGCCCCTGAGCACAGTGGCCTTGCCCCCCGCCCCCTGAGCACAGTGGCCTCTGCCCCCCGCCCCTGAGCACAGTGGCCTCTGCCCACGCCCCCTGAGCACAGTGGCCTCTGCCCCCGCCCCCTGAGCACAGTGGCCTCTGCCCTCTGCCCCGAGTACAGTGGCCTCTGCCCTCTGCCCCCTGAGTACAGTGGCCTCTGCCCCCCACCTCCTGAATGTTCTAAAGTTTCTGTCTCAGGGCTTTTTGAACCTGTTATTTCTTCTGCCCAGACTCCTCGCTCTGACCTGCTCTCACAAGACTGGTCCCTTCTAGATGTTCCTTCCTCAGAGAAGGGAGCAGTGTGGCATACCCTCCCATACACACACATACACACCTCCTTTGTTTCCTTTACTACAACTGCACTCATCGTTATTATTTCGTCCACTTGTTTCTTGTGGGTCTCTTCCCACCAGAGTGCAAGCTCGCTGAGGGCAGAGGCATCGGCTCTTCCTTCAGCGGGTCCCAGCCCCTGAATAGTGCTGCCGTAGGCATCTGGTGACTACTGGGTTGGATGAACGAATGAAAATGTACAGCACGTATCCTAACCTGCGTTCACCTGCTGTAAAATCCATGTGCTTAGCCCAGAAGTGTTTTTTCCATTGACCAAAGCAATACTGACAATAAGCATGATCTAAAAAATTAGCCGTGCGTGTGCTGTGTGCGTTGTTCTCTGAACACCTTTACACATGGTAGCTTGTTTAATTCCTGCTTCACAAGTGAAGCAGCAGCAGCACAGAGAAGTTCAGTAAATTGCTTAAGGTAACACAGCAAAAATGTGGCAGAACCGAGATGCAAACACAGCCAGTCTCGATGTGTGCCCTTAACCATTGCACAATACAGCCTCTCAAAAAAGGGGGAAAAAGGCTAAAAGTGGTAGGTCAGAGTTCCTAGGGCAGAGCCTTGCCTTCATGGAGCAGAATGGAGCACCTCTTCCTTCAGATCTCTGCTCAGATGTCACCTGACTGATCATGAGCACCTTAGAGAAACAGGGTCTTCCCTCTCCCACCCCTGCCCCCCTTCCCCCACTGATGTATTTGTGTATCTCCCCTCCCTCAAATGTAGACTCCATGTGAGGGGGGACCCTGTCTGCTCTGCACTGCTGCCGTACCCCAGCGCCTAGCGCAGGGACTGGGGCGTGGCCAGTACTCCGTGCATCCACCGGGTGAGGGGATGCTCACTCCTTTTTTGAAGATGGCCATGTTCTCTTGGTAGCTCCGCGCTCTGGCCACCGGCTGCCTCCCAGTCGTGCACCGTGTGAGGCTTTGAGCTCCACTGTGTGGCCTCTCTCCCCCCCTCCCCCGCCTCCCCCTACGCGTCCACTTCCGCCGCCGTTAACCCCGTGTGCTGTTTGGAGCCTCCTAAGGTGTCTTATTACCCTTTCTGCACATGCAGGCAGAGAGCAGAGTGAGAGCCAGAGGACTGTCGAGGGCCTGTCTGTTTCTACGAGCCCCTCTCCTGCCTGCGGAGGAGAGGTCAGCTAAGTTAGGGCCCTGAGATGCATACAGATGCTTAGTAGCCAAGAACTGCAGTCAGTACCTGATCGCGGCTTCTTCTCATTTTATGTCTGTGGTCTCTTAACCCGAGTTGTAAACTGGGGCTGCTTCCGTGACACAGCGAGGAGGACAAATCTGGCTTCTCAGGTTTTTTTACCTAGTTCATATTCCTCTTTCTTTATCCCTTGACATCATTCTTTATTTGGTTTTGTGTTTTAGGAAATGCTATAATACAGGGCACCTGGGGGGCTCAGTCATTTGGGCATCCGACTTCGACTCAGGTCACAGTTCATGGGTTCGAGCCCCACGTCGGGCTCTGTGCTGACAGCTCAGAGCCTGGAGCCTGCTTCGGATTCTTTGTCTCCCTCTCTCTCTGACCCTCCCCTGTTCACGCTGTGTCTCTCTCTCAGATATAAATAAAACATTTTAAAAATTTTTTAAAAAAAGGAAATGCCGTAATGGATTGGCTCCTTAAAGAGGTTTATACACATTTTGAGCATGCCGTTTAAAGTTTTGTCTTTTCTCAGTGCAGGTGAATGACCAAACTTCCAAATGACGTAACTACCTCCTGATGTTAGATTATATTCTATCAAACGTAAATGGATGTCGCGGCAGCAGGGAAGAGAAGTAGCTGGTTCTAGAATAAAACAAATTTAAAAGTGAGGAATGATACATAACAATTTGACTATAGTAACGGGAAAAAAGGTGTTCTCAACAGGTTTTTTTTTTTTTTAAGTTAAAAGAGGAAGTTTTTGCTCATTCAGAATTCTGTGAAACATTTCTATTCTGGAGCATAGAAAGTTTTTTTTTTCCTATTAATTTTTAAAAAGGGAGAGAACAGGGGCGCCTGGGTGGCTTAGTCGGTTAAGTGTCCGACTTTCGCTTAGGTCATGATCTCGCGGTTCGTGGGTTTGGGCCCAGCGTCGGGCTCTGTGCTGACTGCCAGCTCAGAGCCTGGAGCCTGTTTCAGTCTGTGACTCCCTCTCTCTCTGACCCTCCCCTGCTCATGCTGTCTCTCTCTCTCTCCTAGAAATAAATAAAACATTAAAAAAAAAAGGGGGGAGAGAACATTGATATTTAACATTGTATTAACATTGTATTAGTTTCAGGCACACAACATAAAGGTTTGATACATGTGAAGTGACTGCCTCTCGGTGAACATCTGCCACCACCGTGGTTACAGTTTTTTCTCTTACACTGAACACTTTTAAGATCTGCTTTATTAGCAGTTCACGTGTACAGTATGGAGTTGTGAACTCTGGGCGCTGCGCCGTGCGTCACATCTCTGGGGTTTACTTTTCTTGTAGCCAAGGTGTGTGCCTTTTCACCACTTTGACCCATTTTGCCCACGCCCCAGCCCCCACTTTCGGCAATCACCAGTCTGTTCTCTGTGTCTGTGAGTTCAGGTTTGATGTTTTTTGTATGTTTGTTTTTAATTGTTTTTGATGTTTATTTTTGAGAGCGGGGGAGGGCCAGAGAGATCGGGGACACAGCATCTGAAGCAGGCTCCAGGTCCCGAACTGTCAGCACAGAGCCCAACCCGGGGCTCGAACCTACAAACTGCGAGATCGTGACCTGAGCCGAAGTCAGACACTCAACTGACTGAGCGCCCCAGGCACCCCTTAGTATTTTTCAGATGACCTGGACTTCCTGGCAGTGTCTGTGTCCAGTTCTGAGACTTTCAGGGTAGCGCTGTCCCTGTCTCATGAACACATACTTTCCTGTGGTCTCCGCGACAGCCATCAGAGCGACAGTGCCCTGCGGACCTTTATTAACAGACAGATTCTCTGTGGTCATTCGCATACACACTATGGCGCGTTTTCATCAGAGAGCCCTCCGGCTGTGTGTCAGCGCACCTCAGCTGCTCTGACTCCGGCTGGGGGTGGGGGGTGTCCTCTCAACTCCCAGGGGACCAGTCCCCTGGTTCCTTTTCAACTTCTCTTTTCTCCCCTCCACCACTGCTTCCCATCTTCGCTTCCGTACATGGCCGTTTCTTTCTCCTTTTCTCCTCGGGCACCAGGACGCCCCTGGGTGAGGATCCAAAGTCCCTTCTTTGTGGATCTTCCCTGCCTTCCCTCCCGCAGCGCATACAGCTTCCGTGAGACTCCCAGGGAGCTCTCTCCAGCTTGTCCCTGTTTGATCTGAGGTCCTGCCCGCAGCTGGAATGGCCCACTGGTTCTTTCTTTCTGTTTATTTTTCTTTTGATGTTTAGTTATTTTTGAGAGAGAGAGAGAGAGTGGGAAAGGAGGAAGGACAGAGAAGAGAGTCCTGACGCAGGGTTCGATCCCACAAACCATGAGATCATGACCTGAGCTGAAATCAAGAGTCAGCCGACTGAGCCCCCAGGCACCCCCCGCTCTGGTTATCTCTGGTTGTGCACCCCACTGCCACTTCACTCTTGACACCCCTAAAACTAGAAGGGCCACTTGCACCCCGTAAGCCATGCTCTGTTTCTCTCACGTTGATTCGGAAATAATACTGATTTGTTTTCATTGCAGGCTCTTCAGCAAAAGCACTGGTCAGTTTAAAAGGTAAGATCATAGCACAGTTCTTCAGGCACAGCAGAAACTAGAAATTTAATTAATTAAAATAAGGTGGATAGAATGTTTCTCTTTTCTTTCTAAATTAGCCTTCATTCTAGGTTTTTAATATTGGTTTTCACTGATGATAATTTTAAACTCATAGACTGTTATAGGAGAATTGGTCCTTGGTGGTTGGAAATTATTAAGAAATTTTTCCCCCAGGGCACCTGGCTGGCTCAGCTGGTCGAGCATGCGACTCTTGATTTCAGGGTTGTGAGTTCAAGCCCCCGCATTGGGTGTAGAGATTCTTTAAGAATAATAAAGTCTTAAAAGAAACAACAACAGAAGAAGTTTCCCTAGAATTATTGATTAAAGAACTTTATTTTTTCTTTAATTTAGAGGTAACCTCTACCTCCACCATGGGCCTGGGACTTATGACCCCCAGATCAAGAATCACACACTCTACCGACTGAGCCAGCCAGGTGCCCAAACCCCAAGAACTTTTTAACTAAACATTCCAGATATCTTAGTAGAGTGAAAGCATTTTTTAATTAAGTTTTTAAAAAATGTTTATTTTTGAGAGAGAGTTTGTGAGTGGGGGAGGGACAGAGAGAGGGAGACTGAGAATCCAAAGCAGACTCTGAGCTGTCAGCACAAAGCCCGATATGGGGCTCAAACCCACAAACTGTGAGGTCATGACCCGAGCCAAAGTCGGACACTCAACTGATTGAGCCACCCAGGCACCCCTAGAATGAAAGCATTTTATTAAGCAGCTGTGCTCAGCCATATTTTTGCATGAGTTTATTTTTCAAGAATCTTGCCTTATATGTAATAATACAAGTCTCTTGAAATAAAAGAACGATAGTACTTTTCTCAGAAAAAAAATTATACGTGTTCCTTGGCTCTTTCTGCATGAACGTTAGGCCACCCTCTTACTGTAGTTTGTTTTGAGATTTTGCTGGATCAGGATTCTACTGGGTAAGTAAATCCTGAACCATGTTCTGCTCAAAAGTTCTTTAGTACTTTGAGTTTTTAGAGCTACCGTGTTGTGCTTTAATTGGTGGTTTACCAAATTGAGTCCCGGCTTGAGAACATTATCTCCACGACGGCCCTACTGTGTTTGCCTGGGAGGGTCGGCCCCACTCCTCCTTTCTTGTGCTTCTTAAAATGTACATCTGAAAAAGTATTCCTTTGTTCTTTTTCTGCCAGTATTAAAACCGTTTGTCTTAAAAAAAAAACATATACAAGTGATCTATTTCTTACAGAAAACAATTAGAAAATGCTGATGAGCAGCTAGAAGGAAATAAAAACCACTGTCTTGTGTATATTCATCCTCGTTTTCTGTGTCTTTATATAAACATCTCCTTTTTTACAAAAGTTAAACTCGCCCTCTTGATTTTCATCATATCCCTAATCAATTACCTGATTGGATTGTTTCTGGTTGCATACAGCTCTGAAGACATTTGTTTGAATCAAGGAAAACAGAAACACCCACACATTTTATTTTTGTATATCCAGGGTTTCACATCTTGAAGCAGGAAACATTTAGAAATATACTCTAAATTCAAGGTTAGAAGCTTTCCCCATTTCTCCGTTGCCCTGTTTTCAATCAGATTATGCTTATTCTTAGCAAATTAGAAGGAAGGCATTACTAAAAACACAAAGAAAGAAACCACACATATTTTACTATGAAATTTAATACTTTCAAGACACAGTGCATTGTCAAATTATGTAGAGTTTGACAAAAATACAGAAGAGATTTTTTCATTTGTAATAAACCAAGATTACTGTGATCAGTATATTTTGTCCATTTTGGTAAATATTTCAGATATATTGCTGTTAATAAAAAGGCAATGTTTGTAGTATACATCCTTCGAACTTAAATCTTATTAGTAATAATTACTTATTACAGAGGGAAGCTTATCTAACACACGGAATGAAAAGTACAGCTCTTTACAAAAAACACCTGTTTGGAAAGGCAGGAACACGGGGCCTGCTGTGGAAATGGTAAGGAATTAGTGTTTCTTACTCTTTAGAATATGATAGCTCACTTTTCTGTACTATTGTCACTTGCAGATGACAGTACGAGTTTTCCAGGGGTTTCCCCATCCCCAAGCATTTGAGGCTTTAAGTGTCATTGAGTGGTACACAGTCATACTCAGTCCGTAACCTTTGAGAATGTAGTCATCAGTGGGCATTGGTTAAGCCATTGCAGTCTCTTTAAATAGGCCAGACTAAAAACAAACAAAAAACCACACACACCAACTTCTGACCACTCCGAATCATGCTTTACTTCGAATATAAAAAATGTCACCTGGTTCTGCTCTCTGCAAAAAGATACATAAGTAAGTGATAAGATCTCAAAACCTCATGCAGGTCAAGGGTGAGTACAGATAGGGTAGAAGGGACTTCCTGTCAGGGCTATGGAGTATTCAGACTGTCGGTGGGTTTAATTTCAAAGCCCAGCACCTCTGGCCTTGACCCTGTTGGTTGCTGGCCATAGGCTGCTTACCCTCCATGCCCACCCCCCTTCCAGCTATGCGAGAGACTCCGTGTCTGGTGCTGGGGAAGGAGTTGAAACAGGATGTGGCTATCATCGCGGTATTACTTCTGCTGTCCTTCTCTGTCTCTGAGGCCTCTGAACCGAGGGCAGACTGTCAAATTGTTCCTATCACAGACGCTTCAACGTATGATGGCCTTTGGGTACTTACCCCAGTGAGCTCTGGTTCCGAGCTCTTGTTCTGTGGCTAGTCCTACAGGCACTTACCAGACAGCTGCGATAGGAGCCTCGTGCTTTTAGTCACAGATGGAAGTTCGGCTCCCGCGTCTTGACAGAGCGCCTAGTGTTGTTATACACTTCAGTTGGCTCTCTCGAGGGATCTGGTAACTCTGTCGAGCCCAGCCCTCTGCCGCAGACACATCGCGTGACACCCTCACCACCCACAGTCCAAGCACTGACATAATGAGGACTGCAGTTTCCAGAACTTACTTTCCTCTCGCACCATTCGAGGCTGCTCAGGGTACTTGGGTTCTGATTTTACTCATCGGCGAGGTGTTTATCGACAGATTGCCTAAGTACGTAGCTCACTCCTATGTAAATTGAAGATCAGTGACATTGACTTTGTGCGCTTGTATTCCCTGCACGCCATCCTGCCAGCCTCAGTGGGATCTCCCAGGTACAGAATTCGGTTATAGAACACAAATGCGAAGTGTCTGGTCTTTGTATTAAATAAACAAATTTCTATTCTAGCCTTTCAGAAACTCAAAGCGAAGTCGACTCTTTTCTGATGAAGACGACAGACAAATAAATACCAGGTCGCCTAAAAGAAACCAGAGAGTGGCGATGGTCCCACAGGTGCGTGTGACGCAAGCATTTTTTCCCAGGGAACGAAGTGAGCATAAGGGCTCACGTGATAAGGTTCATTTTTATTATTCTGTTTCCTCTTGAGTAACAACTTCTTCTTAAATCAGTGCTCCAACTCCGCTCCTCTATTCGTGACCTAGAAAGGCCAGGATTTAATTGGTGGCCTTTTCCCCAGAACGGAAAGCCAGACCTGTCTCACAAGTGCACGCTTTGAAGCACGGAGAGGAGAGCGGACTTACTGCAGATGGACTTGGCAATAGGGAGTCCATTCTGAGTTTTGTGTGGAAATGAGTGGGGGGTGGGGGAGGGACCTTTTACTTAATGACAGGAAAGTATGGTTTTCGTGGGTTTTTTGTTTTTTTTTTTTTAACGTTTATTTTTGAGAGAGAGCACTCACGGGCAAGGGGCAGAGAGAGAAAGAGAGAATGAATCCCAAGCAGGCTCCACACTGTCCACTCAAAAGCCCAACATGGGGCTCGATCTCACAAACCATGAGATCATGACCTGAGCTGAAACCAAGAGTCAGGTGATAAACCGACTGAGCCCCCCGGGTGCCCCAAAAAGTTAACTTTCTGAAGTACGATATCCTATCCGGAATTGGATTCGGGATAGGAAAAGGACATTGGTGGAAGAAGCATAGAAATCCATAGGAAGTCTACAGTGTGGTTAATACTGTTGTGGCACTATTAACATCTTCATGTTGGCACGCCGTAGGTATGCGAGGGGTTAACATCAGGGAAGCGGGGCGAACGGCACGTCTTTGCAACTTTTCTAGGAATTTACAATTTTTCCCAAAGTTGATTTTTACCTCTACCAAGTCTCTAAATCTATTTCCCTCATTGACTAGTAACCGCTGTAATTAGTTTGACTTCTGCTTTTCGATCTTTATAGGGCTTCTCTAAAACTTTAAATGGGTATTTATAGAAGATACGTGGTATTCTTTAATGTCTGTGGTTTTAACATTGTATTTGTGGTCTTCTTTTCTTTTTTTTTTTTTAACTTTTTTGATGTTTTATTTCTTTTTTTTTTTCTTTTTTCTTTTTTTTAAATGTTTTATTTATTTCTAGGAGAGAGAGAGAGACAGCGTGAGCAGGGGAGGGTCAGAGAGAGAGGGAGTCACAGACTGAGACAGGCTCCAGGCTCTGAGCTGGCAGTCAGCACAGAGCCCGACGCGGGGCTCGAACCCACGAACCGCGAGATCATGACCTAAGCGAAAGTCGGACGCTTAACCGACTAAGCCACCCGGGTGCCCCATTGATGTTTTATTTCTGAGAGAGAGAGAGAGAAAGCGTGAGCAGGCGAGGGTCAGAGAGAGAGGGAGACAGAATCAGAAGCAGCTCCAGGCTCTGAGCTGTCAGCACAGAGCCCGACACAGGGCTCGAACCCACGAACCGTGAGATCATGACCTGAGCCGAAGTTGGACGCTTAGCCGACTGAGCCACTCAGGCACCCCGTGTGGTCTTATTTTCATGATGACACATAGTGCATCGTTCTGTAATTTAGTTTTTCATTTAAAAAGTCTGTTTCGAGGGTGCGTAGATAGCTCAGTCAGTTAAGCGTCTGACCTTGGCTCGGTTCGTGCTCTCCCAGTTGACGAACTCGAGCCCCCTCACCGGCTCGCTGCTGACAGCGCAGAGCCTGCTTTGGATCCTCTGACCTCCCTCTCTGTTTTCCCCTCCTTCCATGCTCTCAGCCGTTCACTCTCTGAAAAATAAACAAAAAAAAATTAAGTCTATTACTGAGGTCTGGCTATGCTGATTGATTGAGGTAGATGGTAGATAGACTTCAATGTTTTGTTTCTTTTTACTGTTACATATTTTTCAGCCTTAGTTTATACATTCCCTGACTTATGGGCATTTAATTGGTTTCTGGATGTTTACTATTACGGACAATGTGGTCTCGAACACCCCAGACATGTCTGTCTAAACTCGCAAGTGTTTCCTGGGACACGTGCCTGACACGTGAAACTGCTGGGTCATAGGATATGCACATTTAAACATTTTGTTCTGTTTTACTTTATTATTTAATTTTATTTTGTTTTGTTTTGTTTTATTTTATTTTATTTTGTTTTATTTTGTTTTGTTTTATTTTATTTTATTTTATTTTATTTATTTTTTTAAATGTTTTATTTATTTCTCGGAGAGAGAGAGACAGCCTGAGCAGGGGAGCGTCAGAGAGAGAGGGAGTCACAGACTGAAACAGGCTCCAGGCTCTGAGCTGGCAGTCAGCACAGAGCCCGACGGGGCTCGAACCCACGAACCGCGAGATCATGACCTAAGCGAAAGTCGGATGCTTAACCGACTAAGCCACCCAGGCGCCCCTATTTTATTTATTTTTAATTTACCTCCAAGTTAGCGTAGAGTGCAATGATGATTGCAGGAGTAGAATGCAGTGATCCGTCCCCTGTGTAGACCCCCCAGTGCTCATCCGGCAAGTGTCCTCCCTAACGCTGCCTGCCCATTCGGCCCATCTCCCGCCCACAGCCCCGCCAGCAGCCCTCGGTTTGTTATCCGTATTTAGGAGTCTTAGGTTTTGTCCCCTCCCCGTTTCTGTATTCTTTTCGCTTCCCTCCCTTATGTTCATCTGTGTTGTATCTTACATTCCGTGTGTGAGTGAAGTCCTACTGTGTTTGTCTCTCCCTGATTGACTGATGTCGCTCAGCATAACACCCTCCAGGCCCGCCCGCGCAGTGAAACCTCTGAAAATAGGGCCGCCTTGTTCTCCAGAGTCCTCGCACCGGCTCCCACGACCCACCAGCCATGTAGCATAGTGCCCGTTCCCCCAGGTGCCTGCCGGCTCCGCGTGGAAACACGCAGCTAGTTGTTTGCCAGTCTGCTCATAGCATATCCCCGCTGTTAGCTGGCGTTTCATCTGTGAGTGACCTCGAGGCACTTTTCACATATGTTTAAGCATGATTTCTTGGGGGCGCCGGGGAGGCTCAGTTGGTTAAGTGTGTGACTCCTGATCTCAGCCCGGGTCTTGATCTCAGGGTTGTGAGTTCAAGCTCTGTGCTGGATGTGAAGCCTACTTTAAAAAAAAAAAAAAAAAATAAATAAATAAATAAATAAATAAATAAATAAATAAGTGATAAAGAAGAGAAACGCAATTTCTTCCCCATAAACCGTTTAGATTGTTTCCTATTTTCTATTAGATTGCTGATCGTTTTCTTATTCATAAGAATTTTTTATATATGAAGAATATTAGCCGTTTGGCCTGTTTGTATTTTTTTTTTAATGTTTATTTATCTTAGAGACAGAGTGTAAGCAGGGAGGGGCAGAGAGAGAGAGGGAGACACAGAATCTGAAGCAGGCTCCAGGCTCTGAGCTTTCAGCACAGAGCCGGACGCGGGGTTCGAACTCATTGACTCTGAGGTCATGACCTGAGCTGAAGTCAGACGCTTAGCTGACTGAGCCACCCAGGTGCCCCTGGTCTGTTTGTATTGATTGTAATCTTTTTTCAGTTTGTAGTTTGTTTTTTGACTCTGTGTATGCATTTTTTACTAGGCAGGACTGAAAAAAGAAATTGAAGGGTCAAATATAATTCTTTTTATGACTCCCTAGGTTTATACTTACTCAGAAAGACCTTCCTTAGTCAAAAATTTATAGTTTTTGAATTCATGTGTATTTAATTCATTTTTTTAAGGCTTCCATTTTCACTTCCTCTGGAATTTATTTTGGGCAAGGGGTTAGGTAAGGGTGCAACCTCGTGTTTTCCCAGAGGACTGCGCAGTAGCCCTGTCCACGCCGACTGAGGAGTCCGTCTCTCATGCACGAATGTAAAGTGCTGCCTGCATCCCGCTCTTTACTTCAGCTCAGGTCGTGACCCTGAGGTCGTGTGACCCAGCACCACCCACCCCCTTGCTGGGTCTGCTCCACCCCTGCTCGTGCTCTCTCTCAAAATAAATATACATTAAAAAATAAAGTGCTGCCTGCATCACAGCTACATTCCTGTATATATTTGGGATTATTTCTAGACTTTGTAGCTTTTTATGTCTAGTGTGTCCCTGTATGTGCTAGTGTCAAATTGTTTTAATGTGCTTTTAGGTAGTGTTTTCATATCTGTGAAGACATTATTACATACTCTTTTCTTAGGCTTTCTTAATATTGCACATTTTGTTAAAAAGTTTATTTTGTGAGAGAGAGAGGGAGGGAGGGAGGGAGAGCATGACTGGGGCAGGGGCAGAGAGACAGGGAGGGGGACTCTCAAGCAGGCTCTGTGCTGTCAGCATGGAGCCTGATGTGGGGCTCGAACTCATGAACCATGAGATCATGACCTGAGCTGAAATTAAGAGTCAGTTGCTCAGCCTATCAAGCCACCCAACTCCCCCTTCTTGCACAGTTATTTTTCCATAGGAACTTTAGAATGAATTGATTTATGCCATGTGACATGTCTATAACATTAGGGCCGTCCATCCAAGGACTGGAGGTAGTTCCACTTACTTAGGCCTCGGAGTCCCCTGTAGACTGTACATGCTTTTCCTGTGTTGAGCGTGTACATTTCTTCAGGGTGTTCCTGAGTGTTTAATACTTTTGTGCTTGTCATGTTTTGCTTTCATGAACCGGATATTTCTTCTGTTTTATTATCTAACTGGTCCTCACTTCTATAGAGAAAAGTACTTATTTTTTTTAAGATACTGATTTTTCAAAAATATTCAGTGTGATGTATGGGCGCGAGTGCAAGTACGGAGCTCCTTACTTCTCCGCCATCTTGCCTCCCTCTGCCCTGATTTTTCAAAAATATTCAGAGAGAGGGGCGCCTGGGTGGCTTGGTCGGTTAAGTGTTCGACTTTCGCTTAGGTCATGATCTCGCGGTTCGTGGGTTCGAGCCCCGCATTGGGCTCTGTGCTGACTGCCAACTCAGAGCCTGGAGCCTGTTTCAGTCTGTGACTCCCTCTGTCTCTGACCCTCCCCTGCTCACGCTGTCTCTCTCTCCTAGAAATAAATAAAAAGCATTAAAAAAAATATTCAGAGAGAGAGAACAAGCATGAGCGGGCTAGGGGCAGAGAGAGAGAGAGGGAGAGGGAGAGAATCCCAAGCAGGCTCTGCACTGTCAGCACACAGCCCAACACAGGGCTTGAACCCCTGAACCGTGAGATCATGACCTGAGCCAAAATCAAGAGCCAGTTGTTTAACCTACTGAATCACCCAGGTGCCCCTTGTTTGGTTTTTTAGTTTATTTATTTATTTATTTGGAGAGAGAACATGTGAGTGGGGGCAGGGGAGGGGGAGAGAGAGGGAGGGAGAGAGCCCCAAGCAGACCCCATGTTACCAGTGCCAAGCCCAGTGTAGGGCTCCGTCCTACAAACTGAGATCATGACCTGAGCCAGAGTCAAGAGTTGGACGCTCAATCAACTGAGCCTGGCACCCCTGGGATACTGACTTTCGTACGTCAACTTTGTATCCTCCCACATCAGTAAATTCTCTTACCATTTTTAATGACTAGAGTTGGTTTTCTGGAGTTTGCTAAGAAAGCCATATCACCTACAAATAATGATTTTGTCTTCTCCTTTACAATTTTTATTCCTCTTACTGGATTAATTCCATCAAAACAATAGCAAAAAATAGGAGCGATAGTCAACACCTTGGTCATATTCTTCACTTTAATGACATGGTTTTAGTACTTTAACATTGGCTATGATGATGACTTTTGGGCTGGAATGAGGAGGAAATAAGTTATACAGGTTCAGAAAGTATCTGTCTATTTTTATTTTCTTGGTCATTAGAGCTAAAGGTTTGTCCACTTTGTTGATCTTTTCAAAGAACTTTTGGTTTCATCACTTTGTCTCTTATTTTTCTATTTCATTTATTTCTGCTCTGATTTTTTAAAATATTTTTTAAATGTTTATTTATTTTTGAGGAGGGGGGAGACAATGTGATCAGGGGAGGGGCAGAGAGAGAAAGGGGGACACAGAACCCGAAGCAGGCTCCAGGCTCCGAGCTGTCAGCACAGAGCCCGACGTGGGGCTCAAACTCACAAACCCTGAGATCATGACCTGAGCCGAAGTCAGAGACTTAACCAACCAGGCAGCCAGGCGCCCCTCTATTCTAATCTTTACTATTTTTATTCTTTGTGCTTGTTTTGGGTTTTCTTTGTTCTTCCTTTTCTAGCTTAAGGTAGAATAATAGGTTATTACTTTTTTTATTAGATCTTTCTTCTCATCTAATATAGGCATTTAACCTATGAATCAACCCCTCTCCTTTCCCCCAAGCACTGCTTTAGCTGTATCATTTAACTATTGATATATTGTGTACTTTCATTCTGCCCAGTTCTACTGAGAGTTTTTTTTAACGAATACTGGGTTTTGTCAAATATCTTTAGCACCAGTAGAGGTGATCATATGATTTTATTGTTTTTCTTTTTAAATTTTTTTAAATGTTTTTATTTATTTGTGTGAGAGAGAAAGAGGCAGCGTGCACAGGGAAGGTCAGAGAGAGAGGGAGACACAGAATCCGAAACAGGCTCCAGGCTCTGAGCTAGCTTTCAGCATAGAGCCCACCGCGGGGCTCGAACCCACGAACTGTGAGATCATGACCTGAGCCAAAGTTGGACGCCTAACCAACTGAGCCACCCAGGCACCCCCTTTATTGTTTTAATTCATTAGTAATGGCAGACTGTATTAATAGTTTTCTCATACTGGACCCTCCCCTCATTCTACTTGATTGTGATCTTCCATTCTTTTGATGTTCTGATGTTGTAGCTCGTAACTTTTATTTTAAGCTTTGAGAAAATTGAGATATCGTTGGCATATAACGTTATATAAGTTTCAGGTACACAACATAATAATTTGATATTGTGTACATGGCAGAATGATTACCACAGTAAGTATAGTTAACATCTGTCCCCATAGTCCCAAATTTTGTTTCTTGTGCTGAGAACTTTTGCTTAAGTTTATTTTCAGATAGAGACTGTGTGTGTGCGCGTGTGCGTGCACGGGAGGGGGAGGGTCAGAGAGAGAGGGAGAGACAGTCCTAAGCAGCCTCCGAGTTGTCAGCACAGAGCCTGATGTGGGGCTCAACCTCACGAACCATGAGATCACGACCTGAGCCGAAATCAAGAGTCCAACACTCAACCGACTAGCCACCTAGGTGCCCTTCTTGTGATGAGAACTTCTAAAACCTGTTCTGTTAGGACCTTTAAATATGCAAGACAGAATTTACCATGGTCCCCACACTGTACGTTACACGCCCACGGACTCTGGCTTCATAACCAGAAGTTTATGTCTTTTGACCCCTCTCCCCCATTTCATTTCCCCCACCCTGCCTAGCAACCACCAGTCTCTCTGTATTTATGAGTTTCATTTATTTGTTTTTTGGTTTTTGGTTTTTATTGGTCTGTTTTGTTTTTCAGAGTTTTTTTTTAGATTTCACATATACATGAGATCATATGGTGTTTGTCTTTTTCTGACTTATTTCGCTTAGCGGTATACCCTCAGGGCCCATTCGTGTTATTGCACATGGGAAGGTTTCATTCTCTTTTTTATAGCTGAGTAATATTGCTCTGTGTGTGTGTGGTGTATGTGTGTGTGTGTGTGTGTGTACACGTGTATATGAAAGTATATACACACTGCGTCTTCGTTACCATCCATTGATGGACACTTAGGTAGCCTCCGGGTCTTGCCTATAGTAAATAAGTTTTTTGAGGAACTCCCATGCTGTTTCCCACAATGGCTGCACCAGTCTGCATCCCCACCCACAGTGCACAGGGTCCCCTTTCTCCGCATCCTCGCCAACACCTGTTGTTTCTTGTCTTTGTTATAACATTGGCCCCTTTGCTAGATGTGAAGTCATACCCCATTGTGGTTTCCCTGATGATGAGTCACGTTGACCTTTTTGTGTACCTGTTGGCCATCTGTATGTCTTTGGGAAAATGTTTCTTCGTATCCTCTGCCCATTTTTTAATTGGATTTTTTTTAATGCTTTTATTTATTTCTGAGAGAGAGAGAGAGAGAGAGAGATACAGAGTGAGCAGGGGAGGGTCAGAGAGAGAGGGAAACACAGAATCTGAAGCAGGCCCCAGGCTCTGAGCTGGCAGTCATCACAGAGCCCGACGTGGGGCTCGAACCCACAAACCTGAGATCATGACCTGAGCTGAAGTCGACACTTAACTGACTGAGCCACCCAGGCTCCCCTTAATTGGATTATTTTTTTGCTGTTGAGTTGCATGAATTTTTTATATATTTTGGATATTAACCCTTGATCAGATATACAATTTGCAAATATTTTCCCGCATTCTGTAGGTTGCCTTTTCATTTTGTTGACAGTTTCTTTTGCTGTGCAGAAGCTTTTTAACTTAATGTGGTCCCAGTTGTCAATTTTTGCTTTTGCCGCCTTTGCTTTCAGTGTTGAATTCAAAAAGAATCCTCACAAAGACCAGGCTCTAGGAACTTACCACTTACGTGTTTTCCTAGGAATTTTATGGTTCAGATCTTATGTTCAAGTCTTTACCCTGTTTGAGTTTATTTTTGTGTGTGGTGTAAGAGAGTGTCCAGATTCATTCTTTGACATGTGGCTTCTAGTGTTCCCGGCGCCATGTGTTGAAGAGACTGTCCTTTCCACATTGTATGTTCTCGCCTCCCCTGTTGTAAGTTACTTGGCCATAAATGCATGCTTTTCTTCCTGGGCTCCCTATTCTGTTTTCCCAACCTATGTGTTCTTATGCCAATATGATACCGTTTTGATTACCGTAGTTCGTAGTATAGTTGAAATTAGGGAATGAGGTCTCCAGCTTTGGTCTTCCTTCTCAAGACTGCCTTGGCCACTCAGGATCTTTTGTGATTCCATGACTTTAAGACTGTTATACTTCTGTGGAAAATGCCATTGGAGTTTTCATAGGGATGCATTGAATTTTAGATTGGTTTAGATAGTGTGGACATTTTTTTTTAAGTTTATTTATCTTGAGGGAGAGAGAATGAGCGGGGGAGGGCAGAGAGCGAGAGAGAGAGAACCCCAAGCAGGCCCTTCACTAACAGCATGGAGCTCGATGCGAGGCTTGATCCCACAAACCGTGAGGTCATGACCTGAGCCGAAACCAAGAGTCGACACTTCATCAACTGAGTCCCCCAGGTGCCCCGATAGAATGGACATTCTCACAAATACTAATTTTTCCCACCCATGGGCATGGAGTGTCCTTCCAAACATTTTTAAAATTCATGCAGATGAGTGATATTTTTTGGAATTTTCTTGTATTATACTTGGGCAGATTTTATTTGTAATGTGCCTTTATAGAAATAGTTGGGAAGATCTTTCTTCCCTGAATGGAAGCATGTGCCCAGCACCACTGATGCTGTGGTTGGATAGAGGTTCGCCGGTGCGCCCTCAGGCCTGGTGCCAGCGTGCCTGCCTTGTCTCCCTCCGTCACACTTTCCTTCTTCCTCCGTGTCCTGCGGTGGCCACATGGTGGGCATTTCACTTTCCTTGTCAGAAGAGGTTATGAAACTGGAGGTTTTACCTTTGTAAGAAATCATCAGAATGCTTATTTTGTTAAGTAATAACAAAATTTTCCTGTCGAACCTCTTCGAGTTCTTAACCATAATGTACCTTCTTAAAAATGTCTTTGATGTTACAGGTGTTTGTTCATTTTTACTTAATGGACCTGTAATTCATCTCTTTTTATTGTATAGAAATTTACAGCAACAATGTCAACACCGGATAAGAAAGCCTCACAGAAGATTGGTTTTCGATTACGTAACCTACTCAAGCTTCCCAAAGCACACAAATGGTGTATATATGAATGGTTCTACTCAAATATAGATAAGTATGTATCATGGCTTACATTGTGAATTTCACCGGAACCAGAAATTTAACTTTTTCAAATGTTATAAGCTATACTCTTTTCTGTATGTTTTTTCCCAATTTCCTCTTTCTATTCTGCATTCTAGTTTGATCCATTTTCATTCCGCATAGTTTTCCCCCTCCCCTTTTGCAGAAGTTGTTACAGATTTTTGTGAAAAATCAAATGAAAGTATAATTTCTATATTATAATTTATAGAGGCTGTGGAGCAGAGATACCCTAACACAGAGCTCCCTTATTTGTAATGAGCCAGACATGGTTTACAAATCTGGAGATTTTTTTCTTCTTTTAGAGAGCGCAAGCGTGCAGGAGAGAGCGAGAGAGAGGATCCCAAACAGGCTCCATGCCCAGCTCAGACCCCAGTTCAGGGCTCGAACTCATGACTGTGGGTTCATGACCTGAACTGAAATCAAGAGTTGACACTTAACTGACTGAGCCACTCAGGTGCCTCAAATCTTGAGATTTTAGTATTTTGGGGCACTCCTGGCTGGCTCAGTCATTAGACCATCCAACTCTTGATCTCCGGGTTGTGAGTTCTAGCCCCATTGGGCGTGGAGCCTACTTAAAAAACATGCTAGGATATTGGTAGAGAAGCAGTTACTGATGGTAGAAATGATTCCATAAGATTTTTCGGGTAGGCTTTTTATGTGGGACATAGTATTTACGTACCTCAGTTATACATAACTGTTTAAATAGAATATAGTAAGAAATGTGGGGGAAGTCCAGTTATTCAACAATGGGATCGACTACAGAAAAATTCTAATCTAATCGAATCTACACTAGTCACTGATGCTCACTCTGCTGGCTACTTATCTTGACTTCCCTTCCCTGGTTTCTAGGCCAGTTGTCTACACTGTAGTGACTCTCGTGAATGTTCATATTCGAGCCTGATACTCACATGTCGTTTGGTTGCTTAGACTGGTTTCTGGTTTCCCAAACTCATGAATGAAATGGTTTTATTTTCATCCACAGATTTTTCCATAGGTTTATGTATAAGACCCCCAGGGTGTCCACCTGTGATCTGAGTTCTGGAATTTCCAAGAACTGATCTAACCCTCTAGAGTCCTCCAGTTTTCTAAAACTGATTTAATCCCCAAGAGGACTCCTTGGTGTTGCCATCACCCTTGGGACAAAGATACTTCGTAGCTAACGTTCGCCACCCCCACCCCCCCACGGTGTCATGCCAGGCGCTAGGCTGCCTTCCCAGGGGACCCACTCGCATGCGTGCGGGCCACACAGAAACCAGCGTCTCCTAGAATCTCAGGCCCAGACCTGTTTCTCGAGTAACCTGCAGCGTGGGTGGTTTCCCAGACTGGGTCACAGACGCCACTTTTAGGCTTAGCACTCTGAGCCTGTGCCTGTTCCGCATGTGTTCTGGGTAGAAGGGAAGTTGGAGTTTTGTGATTAGCATGACATTGAACACTGGAAAGTGTGTTTTGGAATGTGTGCCTTGCAGCAGCCCGTTGCCTATTAACCATGAAAATACTATTTCTGTTTTACAGGCCACTTTTTGAAGGCGATAATGACTTCTGTGTATGTCTGAAGGAATCTTTTCCCAATCTGAAAACAAGAAAGTTAACAAGAGTAGAATGGGGGAAAATCAGGCGGCTTATGGGAAAACCACGGAGGTAAAAATCACATTTTTATGTAAAATAAAACCAACAAATTACTTGGTAGTGTGATTACCACATAGGGTTTTTTTTCATCTTCACAAAAACTAGAAACCTAACTTTTTGGAGTAATTATATGTTAAATAAATCCTGTTAACTAGCCTTTGTTCAGATCACAGGCTTTGAACATACTTCTTTTTTTATTATTTTTTGATTTTATTATTTTCTTAAATGTTTATTTTTGAGAGGAGGGAGAGAGAGAGAGAGAGAGAGCGAGCAGGCGAGCTCTAGGAGGGGAGGGACAGAGAGAGAGGGACACAGAGGATCCAAAGCAGGCTCCAAGCTGTCAGCACAGAGCCCGATGTGGGGCTTGAACTCACAAGCTGCGAGATCATGCCTGAGCTGAAGTCTGATGCTTAACCAACTGAGCCACCCAGGAGCCCCTGATTTTTTTGTTTTTAAAAAAAACTATTTATTTTGAGAGAGAGTACTAGGGCAGGAGAGAGGCAGAAAGAGAGGGAGAGAGAGAGAATCCCAAGTAGGCTCTGGGGGCCTGACTCAGAGCTCAATCTCGGGAGCACTGAGATCATGACCTGAACAGAAATCATGCTTAACCAGCTAAGCCCCCGAGATGCCCCCATCTGCCTCTTGATCTCTTCCCAGGTTGTGATCACAGGGTCATGAGTTCAAGGCCCATGAAGTTGGGCTACACCCAGTAAAAAAAAAAAAAAGAAAAAGATCTTAAAAGATCTCATCACAAGAAAACAGAATTTTTAACTGTATATGGCGACAGATGTTGACTATTTATTGTGGTGATATTTTTGCAATATATACAAATACTGAATCATTCTGAGAGCCCCCCATGAGCAGGTCAGGGGCAGAAAGAGAGAGGGAGCAAGAGAATCCCCAGGAGGCTCCTCACTGTCAGCACAGGACCTGATCCAGGGCTCGATTTCACAACTGTGAAAATCTTAACCACCTGAGCCACACAGGTGCCCCAAACTCCCACTTTCTGCACAAAATTTGAAATAACGTGGTTCCCCAAATTTTCCATTGTACAAGGTGCTACGTGTCTGTTATACCTCAGTAAAATAAATAAAAGCACATTCTATCTCAAAAAACCAAAACCCAGAAAGAAAAATCAAGTGGATCTGTTATTTTCTGAACATTACTTAAAAAAAATTTTTTTTCGGGGTGTCTGGGAGACTCAGTCAGTTAAGTATCCAGCTTTAGCTCCGGTTATGATCTCAGAGTCTGTGAGTTCGAGCTCTGCATCAGCCTCTGTGCTGAGAGCTCAGGGCCTGGATCCTACTTCAAATTCTGTGTCTCCCTCTTTTCTGCCCCTTCTCCATTGACACTCTGTCTCTCTTTCTGTCAAAAATAAATAAACATTAAAAACAATTTTTAAAAAATGTTTTAAAGTTTTTAATGTTTACTTTTGAGAGATGGAGAGAGAAAGCACAAGAGTGGGGAAGGAGCAGAGAGAGAAGGACACAGAATCTGAAGCAGCTCCAGGCTCCGAGCTGTCAGCACAGAGTCTGACGTGGGGCCCAAACCAATGAACCGGGAGATTATGATCTGAGCCAAAGTCGAACATTTAACCAACTGAACCACCCAGGCGCACTGGAAAACCTCATAATACTTTTGAGTGAAATTTTGAAATGTGGGGCGCCTGGCTGGCTTAGAGGAACATGTGGCTCTTGATCTTAAAGTTGTGACTTCGAGCCCCACATGGAGTATAGAGATTGCTTAAATAAATGAAACTTAAAAAAACTTTTTTTGAAATCTGTTCTGATATTGTCTTCCTGTTAAAAGCATGTACTAGATTTTTTTCACTTATTTATTTTGAGAAAGAGTGAGAGAGCGAGGTGCATACACAGGGGAGGGGCAGAGAGAGAATCCCAAGCAGGCTCTGTGCTGTCAGTGTGGAGCTCAATGTGGGCCTCGAACCCACGACCCCCAAGATCATGACCTGAACCAAAGTCAGAGACGTAACCGACTGAGCCCCCCAGGAGCCCCAAGACTTTTTCACTTAAATGGTGGGAAAGTTCATGGAGGGCATGGAAATATAAAGTGACTTGGGCAAGTAGAAACAGATTTTAGTTTTAATGATTTTTTTTTAATGTTAGTTTATTTTTGAGAAAGAGAGTAAGAGCACAAGCAGGGGAGGGGCAGAGAGAGAGAGAGACACAGAATTCGAGGCAGGCTTCAGGCTCTGAGCTGTCAGCACAGAGCCTAACATGGGGCTTAAACTCACGAACTGTGAGTTCAAGGCTTGAGCTGAAGCTGAGCGCTTAACCGACTGACCACCCAGGCGCCCGAGTTTTAAGGACACTATAGTGATGAAGTGCAAGGATAACTTTTCATTGAAGTGGTAGTATTTTGTGTACATATTGCAAGATGACTCTGCTGCTGATGTCGTAAATATTTCCCTCCTTTGTAACGGAATTAAAACGTGATGGACTAGTGTGTTTCATCCTGGTAGTTTAGGGTCTTTGGTAATTCATTCCTTTAGGCCATTTTCGTGCAAAGCTGTGACTTTACGTGTTTGAGTAAATTGAGCTTCTTGTTTCTAATTATTGTCCATCAGAATCATATGTTAGTCACTATTTTATTGTTTTGTTATAATTCTGTAGTTTAAGAATGTCGTTGAAATATTTCTCGTTAATTTATTCCCTGTTAGCGTACCATAACGTTGCTTAATATTGTAGCTCTTTACTTTATCAAAGTTAATTCACAGTTGAAACGAAGTCTTTATTTTCAACAGAAGTTTATAGTTTTTCTTTTCTCTGAGGAAGTCAAGGTGCAATACAGATTATTGCTAAAATATACTTTTTAAAATACCCTAAAAAATGATAAAATGTCAGGAAGAAAACATGCAGCATAGGGATGGCAAAACGGAAAGACGTGTTTGAGGTCTGATAAGAAGACTTCATGTTCTTTTTTTTTTTTTTATTTTTTATTTCTAGGAGAGAGAGAGACAGTGTGAACAGGGGAGGGTCACAGAGAGAGGGAGTCACAGACTGAAACAGGCTCCAGCCTCTGAGCTGGCAGTCAGCACAGAGCCCGACGCGGGGCTCGAACCCACGAACCGCGAGATCATGACCCAAGCGAAAGTCAGACGCTTAACCGACTAAGCCACCCAGGCGCCCTGAAGAGTTCATGTTCTAAGTTAATCTGTAAATTCAAATCAGTCTCAAAAATATCAATAGGACTTTTTTTTTTTTTTTAACTCAATGAACTCATTCTCAAATTCACATTTAAGAGAGCAGAAATCAAGTGAGAAGATCTTGGAAAAATCTGGAGGAGCAAAGTAACGAAAGGAGACTATACTTTTTTTTTTTTAATTTATATATATATATATATATATATATATATATATTTTTTTTTTTTTTTACAAATAGTTTATTGTCAAATTAGTTTCCACATAACACCCAGTGCTCATCCCCACAAGTGTCCTCCTCCATGCCCATCCCTCCTCCCCCCACATCCATCAGTCCTCAGTTTTTGTCAGCATTCAAGAGTCTCTCATGGTTTGCCTCTCTCCCTTTCCCCCACCATTTCCGCCCTTCTTCTCCCCCTTGGTCCTCTGTGAAGTTCCTCCTAATCCTCCTATACGTGCACACATATGATATTTGTCCTTCTCTGCCTGACTTATTTCGCTCAACATAACACCCTCAAGGTCCATCCATGTTGCTACACATGGCCAGATTGCATCGTTTCTCATTGCCATGTAGTATTCCATGGTATAGATAAACCACATCTTCATGATCCATTCATCTGTTGATGGACACTTAGGCTCTTTCCAGGTTTTAGCTATTGTGGAGAGTGCTGCTATGAACATTGAGGTACATGTGCTCCTATGCATCAACATTTCTGTATCCCTTGGGTAAATTCCTAGCAGTGCTATTGCTGGGTCATAGGGGAGTTCTAGTGTTAGTTTCCTGAGGAACCTCCACACTGTTTTCAGAGGGGCTGTACCAGTTTACATTCCCACCAACAGTGTAGGAGGGTGCCCGTTTCTCCACATCCTCGCCAGCATCTGGAGTCCTCTGATTTGCTCATTTTAGCCACTCTGACTGGCGTGAGGTGATATCTCAGTGTGGTTTTGATTTGTATTTCCCTGATGAGGAGCGATGCTGAGCATCGTTTCATGTGTCTGTTGGCCATCTGGATGTCCTCTTTGGAGAGTGTCTGTTCATATCTTCTGCCCATTTCTTCACTGGGTTGTTTGTTTTTCAGGTGTGTAGTTTGGTGAGTTCCTTGTAGATTCTGGATATTAACCCTTTATCTGATATGTCATTTGCAACTATCTTTTCCCATTCCGTTGGTTGCCTATTAATTTTCTGGGTTGTTTCCTTGGCTATGCAGAAGCTGAAAGGAGACTATACTTAACAGATACTAAAATAGATTACAAAACGATCATTGTTAACACAGGATAGTAACGGCACATAAATAGGTGAACTAAAAAAACGAATCCAGATAGCGTCACAGATGTCTCTGGGAATTTAATGGATAATAGCGGTAGTCACCTCTCACATGCACGAGGGGAGGAAGGGGTGACATTAGTCACTTCATGGATATTGAGACGACTCTAGCAACCTAGAGCAAAACGGAGCTGCTTTCGTACCTCAAGATCTTACACCAGGAAAAAATTGGAAAAGATGAAAGACTTAAATATTTAAGAAGATTGTTTAATGTTTATTTTTTGAGAGAGAGAGTGTGAGCAGGGGAGAGCCAGAGAGAGGGAGACACAGAATCTGAAGCAGGCTCCAGGCTCTGAGCTGTCAGCACGGAGCCCAATGCGGGGCTCAAACTCGTGAACTGCGAGATCATGACCTGAGCCGAAGTTGGACACTTAACCAACTGAGCCACAGAGGTGCCCTTGAAAGATTTAAATATTTTAATTATTATTTTTTTAAATATTTATTTCTGAGAGACTGAGAGAGACAGAGCACGAGTGGGTAAAGGGCAGAGAGAGAGGGAGACACAGAATTGGAAGCTGGCTCCAGGCTCTGAGCTGTCAGCACAGAGCCTGACACGGGGCTCAAACTCATGAGTGTTGACATCATGACCTGAGCTGAAGTCGGACACCCAACTGACTGAGCCACCCAGGCACCCCAATATTTAAATATTTTAAAAATGAGGGGTGCCTGGCTGGCTCAGTCAGTAGAGCGTGCGACTCTGGATCTTGAAGTTCAAGCCCCATGTTGCGTGTAGAGATTACTAAGAAAGAAAAAAAATCTTAAAAATGAAACAGTAAAACTAGTAGAGAAATTTGAGAGTTTTGCTTAATCTTGAGTGAGAAAGGTCTTTCTAAGAGTCCCCAAAGCTAGGCATCATAAAGGAAAATATCAACAAATTTAGCTGCTTAAAAATAACATTTCAGGGGCGCCTTGATTAAGCGTCTGACTTCATCTCAAGTCATGATCTCATGGTCTATGAGTTTGAGCCTCTGCTAACAGCTCAGAGCCTGGAGCCTGCTTCGGATTCTGTGTCTCCCTGTCTCTCTGCCCCTACGCAGTGCTCATGCTCTCTCTCTCTCTCTCTCTCTCAAAAAAAAAAAAAAAAATTTTTTAAAATTTATGACATTTTGCATTACCCCCTCCAGATGAAACATGAAGTCAAAAGACAATGACAAAAATATTTATAATTCTTATCACAAAGCCTAATTTCCTAATATGTAAATAAAACTACTGTGAGTCCATCAGAAAAAGTCAGATAATCCGTAATAAAAATGATTATAGATTTTTTTTTTAATGTTTTATTTATTTCTAGGAGAGAGACAGAGAGAGAGACAGAGTGAGCAGGGGAGGGTCAGAGAGAGAGGGAGTCACAGACCGAAACAGGCTCCAGGCTCTGAACTGTCAGTCAGCACAGAGCCCGACGCGGGGCCCGAACCCACGAACCGTGAGATCGTGACCTAAGCGAAAGTCGGACGCTTAACCGACTAAGCCACCCAGGGCGCCCCTAAAAATGATTATAACCAGTACATAGGAAAAGGGGGGAAGTGGATCTTGTAAACACATGAAAAGAAGTCAGTCTTACTCCTAGTAAGAAATGGAAAATCAGAGTAAGCTGAGATACTGGGTTTTAGTTCATAAAGCTTTAATGCATTACGTTGGCGGGGGGCCTGGTGAATAGTCCCGCTTGCTGGTGAGAGTACATTTAGATGGCCTCTTTGAAGGGCAGTTTGATAATCTCTATCAGATTCACAAATCGCCATACCCTGTGACCTAGGAGTTCTACAAAGTGAGCTTACAGAAAGTCCATACACGAGCGTTACCTACTACAGTATTACTTCTAGTAGCAAAAGATTGGCAAACTGTGAATGTCCATTAATAGGGGCGTGATTAATTCAAATACAGCCTCTCACTATAGTGACCACTTTGAAACCGCTTAATGTAAACCAAAATAAAAGCAGAGAGAATTCCTCATTTGCTGACTTAGAACAGATTGCTAAAATACATTCAGAAAAGAAGGCAGAAACGCACAGGGCATATAGTAGCTTTCTGAGAAAATAGGAGGGGAACATGTGCGGTTTTGCTTGGATCTGCCCGAAGTATGAATGAAGGATGCCTGAGAAATTTGAATAGTGACCGTCTGGAAGGCAAACTGGGAAGCTGAGGGATGTGGGTATTTAGTTTTTAGTGCCTTTTGAGCCTTATAAATTAGAACCCATGTAAAGGTACTAACTATTAAAAAACACTATTCAAATAAAAATTACTGAAAGAGTATATCTTATCCAGAGTTATAAAATCCCTGGAAATTTCCTAATAAAGATCAAACATGCACAGCAAAAGGAACCATCAATAAAACAAAACAGCAGACTACTAAATGGGATAAGATATTTGCAAGTGTTCTATCTGACAAGGGGTTAGTATCCAAAACATAGAAAGAACTTCCACAACTCAACCCCAGAAAAATAAACAATCCAGTTAAAAAATGGGCAGAGGAGCTGAATAGATATTTCTCCAAGGAAGACAACCAGATGGCCAACAGACACATAGAAAGATGCTCAGCACCACTCATCACTGGGAAATACAAAACCTGTATGAGCACCTCACAGCGGTCAGAATGGCTGCAAGACAAGAAATAGCAAGAGATGGGGAGGATGCGGCGCAGCTCAGGCCACTCGCATGCGCTGTTGGTGAGCACGGAACGTGCTGGAATCACTGTGGGAAATAGTGCATGCACTCTGTTTCTCTCAAAAGTAAATGAACATTTAAAAAAGATAAAAAATATGCTGTATTGTCCAGTAATTCTAGTGGGTATTTACCCAAAGAAAATGAAAATACTAATTCAGGGGCGCCTGGGTGGCTTAGTCGGTTAAGCGTCCGACTTTCGCTTAGGTCACGATCTCGCGGTTCGTGGGTTCGAGCCCCGCGTCGGGCTCTGTGCTGACTGCCAGCTCAGAGCCTGGAGCCTGTTTCAGAGTCTGTGTCTCCCTCTCTCTCTGACCCTCCCCTGCTCACGCTGTCTCTCTCTCTCTCTCTCCTAGAAATAAATTCAAAAAAATATTTAAAAAGAAAATACTAATTCAAAGTGATACATGCACCCCTGTGTTTATTGTGGCGTTATATATAGTAGCCAAGATAAGCAAGCAACCCGAGTGTCCATCCATAGATGAACACACATGCACACACTCACACACGCACACGAATGTTACTCAACCATTAAAAAGTGAAATCTTGCCATTGGCAACAATACTGATGGACCTAGAGGGCATTACAGTAAGTGAAACAAGTCACACAAAGAAAGACAAATACCATATGATTTCACTTATATGTGGAATCTAAACAAAGAAAAAAAACCAAAAGACTCACTTAAAAAAATTTTTTTTAATGTTTATTCATTTTTGAGAGAGCATGAGCGGGGAAGGGGCAGAGAGAGAGGGGGACACAGAATCCAAAGCAGGCTCCAGGCTCTGAGCTTTCAGCACAGAGGCCTACATGGGGCTCGAGCTCACGAACCATGAGATCATGAGCTGAGCCAAAGTCGGGCACAAAACTGATTGAGCCCCACAGGCACCTCCCAAATATTCTTAAATACAGAGAACTAGCTGGTAGTTATCCGAGGGACAGTGGGTGGGATGGGTGGATGAAATAGGGACTTGGATAAGTCATGGAGAGGAAGAGTACAGCATAGGGAATCTAGTCACTAATAATGTAATAGCATGTGGTGACAGACGTTGACCATATTTATTGTGGTGAGCATTGAATGATGTATAAAATTGTCAAATCATTGTATTGTACACCTTAAACTAACATAACATTGTCAATCAATTATACCTCAATTTTTTTTAAATGCAGAAAATAGAGCTAACCCAGTTAATAAATTGCCAAATGATTTGAATAGATGCTTCACCAAAGATATAAGGATATCAAATAAATAAGAAGATATCCACCATGTTAGTCAATAGGAAGATGCAAGGTAACCCACAGGGTCTACAACTTACAAAGTGAAGCATACCAAGTGCTGGCGAGGCTAGCAGGAAACTTGGAATTCTCTGTGCTGTTAATGGGAATATAAAATGGTGCCACCACTTTGGAAAACATTTTGATAGTTTCTCTCTCTTTCGAAGACTATTCATTTAGAGAAAATTTTGGGTTCACAACCAAATCAAGAGGAGGATCTAGAGATTTTCTTGTGTACCCCAACCCCCACGTAGACCTAGCCTTCCCAAAAGTCAGCGTCTCCCACCGAAGTGGTACGTTTGTGAGTTGATGGATCTGCATCAACTCATCATAATCACCCAAAGTCCATAGTTTACGTTAGGGTTCAGTCTTGGTTTTGTACGGTCTATGGGTTTTTAAAAATGTGTAATGACATATCTGCCATCACAATAGCATAGAGTGTTTTCACTGCTCTAGAAGTCTTTTATGCTCCGCTTAGTCCTTCCTGTCCCCACGGTCCCACCTACTGGCCACTGACCTTCTTATTGTCTCCAGGGCTCTCTGTTTTCCACTGTCACGTATCGGAATCACACAGTATGTAGCCTTTTCAGATTGGCCTCTTTCACTTCGTGACATACATTTCAGGTTCCTCCATATCTTCTCATGGCTTGATAGTTCATCCTTTTTGTTTTTAAATTAAAATTTTCGTGAGAGAGCACAAGTGGGAGAAGGGCAAAGTGAGAAGGAGGGAAAGAATCTTGAGTAGGCTTCATGGTCAGTGCAGAGCCCTACGTGGGCCTCGATCTCATGACTGTGAGATCATGACCTGATCTGAAATCCGGAGTCTGACGCTTAACCGACTGAGCCCCTGAGGCACCCCAGTAGTTCTGAATAATGTCCCATTGTCTGAATATCCCACTATTTATCCATTCACCAAAGGACATCTTGGTTGCTTCCAAGTTTGGGCAGTTATGAGTAGAGCTGCCGTGAGCATCTGTGTTGGAGTTTTGTTGCGGACCTGAGTTTCCCGCTCATCTGGGTAGATACGAAGGAGCGCGGTTACTTGACTGTATGGTAAGAGTGTGCGTGGTGTTGTAAGAAACCATCAGACCGTCTCCCAGAGTGGCCACGCCGTTTCGTGTTCCCACCTGAAGGAGTGAGGGCTTCTGTTCCCACGCTTGCCAGCGCACGCTGCCGTCGGTGTTCCAGAGCTCGGTCATTCTAACAGGTGTGTGCTAGTGCCTCCGCAACGCGCATTTCCCTCAGGACATACAACGTGGAGCATCAAGTAGGCTTATGCGTCTTCTTTGGTAACATGTTGCTAAGCACACGCTGACCTATGACCCAGCCGTTCCACTCCTAGGTATTTAGTGGAGAGAAATTAAACCATATATTTATACAAAAATCTATACATAGATTTCCTATCACCTTAGTTGTAATTGCCCCACAGTGGAAACCACCCAACTGTCCACCGCTAGGTGAGCAGATAAACAAGTTACGACACACTCATAGAGTAGGAGACTGTGCTCCAGTAAGAATGAACCATGGCCGCCTGCAGCACGGATTCCTCTTGGGATAATTCTGCTGAGTGAAGGAAGCCCGACAGAAGAGGTCGCACCGGATGATTTCATTTATATAAAATTGTAGAAGATAGAAACTATAATGACAGAAAGCAACTTAGTGACGGCTTCAGAAGTGCGGTATAAAAATAGGAACAGGGGCGCCCGGGGGGCTCAGTCAGTTAAGCGTCCAACTTCAGCTCAGGTTGTGATCTTACGGTTTGTGAGTTCAAGCCCCGTTTTGGGCTCTGTGCTGACAGCTCAGAGCCTGGAGCCTGCTTCAGATTCTGTGTCACCCTCTCTCTTTCCCTCTCCCCCCCAACAAAAAAATAAATGTTTTTAAAAAATAGAACAGTAAATGGGGCGCCTGGGTGGCTTAGTCGGTTAAGCGTCCGACTTTCACTTAGGTCATGATCTCACGGTTCGTGGGTTCGAGCCCCGCGTCGGGCTCTGTGCTGACTGCCAGCTCGGAGCCTGGAGCCTGTTTCAGTCTGTGACTCCCTCTCTCTCTGACCCTCCCCTGTTCACACTGTCTATCTCTCTCTCTCTAGAAATAAATAAAACATTTAAAAAAAAAAAATAGAACAGTAAAGTACCATGAGGAAACTTTGAGGAGTGATCGATGTCTTGAAATGTCCCTTCTCTTGTCTTCGTGACGGTATCGTGGATCTGTATTTTGTGGCATGAAAGCTTTGCTTACGTTCCCACGGCTCGTCCCAGTATTGAGAATAGAAGTACCACAGGCCTGGGACGCCCAGGGGCTCCGTTGGTTGAGTTTCTGACTCTTGATGTTGGCTCGGGTCATGGTCTCTCCATCATGCGACAGCCCCGTGTTGAATTCTGCGCTGACAGCAGGGAGCCTGCTTAGGATTGTCTGTCTCTCTCAAAATAAATAAACAGTTATAAAAGGTAGGGAGGGTGCCTGGGTGGCTCAGTTGGTTAAGCATCCGACTTCGGCTCTTGGGCATGATCTCATGGTTCATGGGTTCGAGCCCTGCATTGGGCTCTTTGCTGACAGCTCAGAGCCTGGAGCCTGCTTGGGATTCTGTGCCCTCCCCTCTCTCTGCTCCTCCCCTGCTTGCACTCTGTCTCTATCTCAGAAGTAGATAATAAACATTAAAGAAAAAAAGAAGAAGAAGAAGTAAGGCCCTAAAGATAAGAGTAAATTCTTCAGTGTTTATGCTCAAGGCAGGAAGTATGATTAACCCTTCATACAGTGGTAAATGTGATCTTTAACTCTGTGTTGGTAGCTCACCGAGTCACAGGGAAGATATCTTGTTCTTCCGAAGAGAATATTGTTACTTAATTCGGGCCCGAAAGGAGGCCCAGGATCCAGATGCAGTGGTGCCAGAGGAGAGTGGACCAGCCCTCCTCCTCCGCAGGAAAGGACAGTCTAGACTTGCTTAAGTCTCTTTCGAGTCTTGCCAAGGTCCTGTTTTTAGAATGAAGAGAAACAATTCCCGTTTCTACGAACCTGTTTTTGAACCAATTTCTCAGAGAGGAAAAGAGGGAACCGTGAGGTGGACAGTCTGATGCCAGGTTTCCATGTAGGATGGTTAGCGGCTTACAGGATTTTTATAATTTATTCTAGATGTTCTTCTGCATTTTTTGAGGAAGAGAGATCAGCGTTAAAACAGAAACGTCAGAAAATACGGCTCTTGCAACAGAGGAAGGTTGCAGACGTCTCGCAGTTCAAAGATCTCCCGGATGAGATCCCTTTGCCCCTGGTCATCGGAACCAAAGTCACAGGTGGGTGAGGACAAGCGCTCCGTACCGGGCGACTGATGAGCTTTCACCAAGCGCCTGCTAAGCCCTGGATGAATGGCTTTTACGGGAAAACGTTTACACTGGGTTCTAAGTAATATTCTCTAGAAGGTGCTATTTGTTCATCTCCGACATCTGGGTTTTAAACTCCTGCAGGCAAAGCGTACTCGTGCAAAGCACTGTCTACTGGAACGTAAGCTAGAGGCATGTGCCACCGAGATGACGGCTGCAGGTCCCAGGGGTCCCCGTAGCCGCACACTGTTTACAGTTTTGGAATTGTAAATTAGCCCGTCCTTGGCTTTCATGTCATGTGTTTGCCCTTCTCACCGCTCTTCACAAACACACTGTTCTTGCGCGCCTTGACTTCTGGGAGAGTCCATTTCCAAGGGCAGAATAAACTAAGTTATTCAGGAGGTAGTTTGTTCAGTTTTATTTAAGGGAGTAAGTTCTGTCAGTTGGCGGAAGTGATTCTGCATATTCTTTTCAGTTCTAACGCAAAAGAAAAGGACCCCCCAAAGCCTCAAGTTTAGGTTAATTCTTAAGAATGTAGTTAACTAAAATGATAATTTATGTAATATAAAAACTTCCAAGGTGTTAAGTGGGTAGACAGATTAGTTGCTGTACTTAGAGGTTTAAAAATGGTTGGATTTATGAAGGAATGTTTTCTGGAGGAAAGGTAACCTTGAGTTACATGTTGATATCACTTTTTCTGGTCACAAAAGTGGTACAAATTTTCATTACATTATAAAGATGAGTACTTAAGAGGAAAGGTAGATAGTGGGGAAGAGACGGTATGGTGCGTGTGAAATGCAGGTGGAAGGAGAATGGATTTGGTCATGACTTACCGTGTACCGAACTTACCAATGATCTCTCTCCCAACACAACTGGCCTGGGGGTGAGGCCAGGGAAAAAGTGAGGGGGAGATTGTATTCTCTGAAAGATACATTCGTTCTAATCACCCCATATAAATAATCACGGATATAAAGTCTACAGTGTAACTATAAATGAGAGAAGTGTTGGAAAGAATAGAGTGACATGGAAACACAGGACATTTTTTTTTAAGTTTATTTATTTATTTTGAGAGAGAGAGCGCACACACACGCATGTGTGAGTAGGGCAGGAGCAGAGAGAGAGGGGACAGAGGACCCAAAGCTTGGGATTCTCTCTCCCTCCCTCTCTCTCTACCCCTCTCCCACCTAGGTGCACACTCGTTCTCTCTCTCTGTGTCCCTCCCCTGCACGCTCTCTTTCTCTCTCCCTTTCAAACTTTAAAAACATAAAACATGCTAAGAGGCATACCTAAAAAGCCAATAGAGAAGTTAATTTTGAAATTCTAACAAATAATGGAATGAAAAGATGACAAGAAAGAAAGGACAGGGAAAGATAAAACATGGGATAAATAGGAAATAACCAACAAGATGGTAAACTCAAGTCTGGTCCTATTTTCATTATTTTAAATGTCAATGAGGGGCGCCTGGGTGGCTTAGTCGGTTAATCGTCTGACTTTCGCTTAGGTCATGATCTCGCAGTTCGTGGGTTCGAGCCCCGCGTCGGGCTATGTGCTGACTGCCAGCTCAGAAGCTGGAGCCTGTTTCAGTCTGTGACTCCCTCTGTCTCTGACCCTCCCCTGCTCACGCTGTCTCTCTCTCTGTCTCCTAGAAATAAATAAAACATTTAAAAAATAAAAAATAAATAAAAAAAAATGTCAATGAACTGAACATTATACTTAAAAAGTAGAGATTATCAAACTGGGTTTCAGAAAAAGAAATGCCTGGGGGGTGCTCAGTCGGTGAAATGTCTGACTTCTGCTTAGGTCATGATCTCTTGGTCTGTGAGTTTAAGCCCCACGTCCAGCTCTGTGCTGACAGCTCAGAGCCTGGAGCCTGCTTTGGATTCTATGTCTCCTCTCTCTCTGCCCCTGCCCTGCTTGTGCTCTATCTCCCTCTCTCTCTCAAAAATAAATAAACATTAAGAAATGTTTTCCATTTGCAACTATGTGGATGGAACTAGAGGGTATTGTGCTAAGGGAAATTAGACAGAGAAAGACATATACCATCTGATTTCACTCATATGAAGACTTTAGGAAACAAATCAGATGAACATAAGGGAAATAAATAATATAAAAACAGGGAGGGGGACAAAACATAAGAGACTCTTAAATATGGAGAACAAACAGGGTTTTGGAGGGGTTGTTGGGGGGGGGGAGGGGGCTACTTGGGTGAGGGGCATTAAGGAATCTACTCCCGAAATCATTGTTGCACCACGTGCTCACTAACTTGGATGTAAATTAAAAAAATATAAATTAAAATATTAACCAAAAAAAAAAAAGCCCAGGGGCGCCTGGAGGCTCAGTTGGTTACGCATCCGAGTAACTTCAGCTCAGGTCGTGATCTCACAGCTCATGAGTTCGAGCTCCACGCCGGGCTCTGTGCTGACAGTGTGGAGCCTGCTTGGGATTCTCTCTCTCCCTCTCTCTCTCTCTCCCCCTCCCATGCTTGCTCTCTCTCTCTCTCTCTCAAAATAAATAAGTAGACATTAATAAAAAGAAAGAGAGGGGGAGACTCATTAATCCCTGGGGGCTGCCCACCTAGGGGCGGCTCCGCAGCACGTTCCGGAACCACGGGCTCCCTGCGGAAAGCAGGGGCGTTGCATCAGCCATGTTGCGCACCGTGTCGGTGCGGCGCACTGTCCTTCAGTGTGGCAACAGGGGGACACGCTGGGCACTCGCGTCCCCGGATGCCAGCCTTGCAGGTAGGCCTTGCTGCGGCCAGCGGGCCCAGGCCTGGCGCGTCCGTCCTCTCTCGGTGGCGCCTCCTGTTTGCATCCAGGCCAGCAGGTCCCCGCGTTTCACTCGTGCACTGTAACCTGTGCTCCTCTCTTCACTTGTTCATTATTTGGGGTTCAAAGCAAGGCTGAAAAGTAACTCTCCCTGGCAGGGGCACCCGGCGGGCCCAGTTGGTAGAGCCTGTGACTCTTGGTCTTGGGGTTGTGAGTTTGAGCCCCACGTTAGAGGTAGAGATTACTTACATACATAAAACTTAAATTTGTAAATAAAAATATTTTTCCCTGGTAGATATATCATCTCGTTCATATATCAAATTAGCAATCATCATTTATAGGTGCTTTTTAAACCGTTTTTGTTGTTTTCTCTAAACCTAAAATAAAGTGCATGTTTTGTTTGAAACTATAATAGACAATAATACTGTACTTCCTACATTTATTTTTTTTAATGTTTATTTTTGAGAGACAGAAATAGAGCGGGAGCAGGGGAGGGGCAGAGAGAGAGGGAGACACAGAATCTGAAGCAGCTCCAGGCTCTGAGCTGTCAGCACAGAGCCCGACGCGGGGCTGGCACTCATGAACCACAAGATCATGACCTGAGCCAAAGTCAGACACTTAACCAAGCGAGCCCCCCAGGCGCCCCGCCTGTACTTCCTGCATCTTAAATCACATAGAGCAGTTTTATATTTGACAGTTTGTTTATCTTCCAAACACCTTAACGCCTTTCCGCTTCTTTTCCCAGCACGATTGCGCGGTGTTCACGATGGTCTCTTCACTGGACAGATTGATGCCGTGGATACTTTCAATGCCACTTATCGAGTCACTTTTGATAGGGCGGGACTTGGGACCCACACAGTCCCCGACTACGAGGTCCTGGTGAGTATTGCGTGATACACATACACTCCGGCCCATTAAGCACGCCCTGTGCAATTTTCCCACTGACTGTGTGTTGTGAGAGACTCAAGATTTTGAGTTACAGAGGCGGCTGTGGCTCTGGAGCAGAACAGTATCATTCTCCGTGTCCCAGGCACCAGCGCCCTTCCGTGGTGCCTTCCCCCCCAGCTGTCACCGAGCGCTCCAGCCACGGAACACTGCCACCCGCTGCTTTGTCAACGGCCCCTCCTCCCGCAAAGTGATTTGAAAAGCGTGAAGTAACATCTTTTTTTTTTTTTTAAATATTTTTATTTATTTACAGGAGAGAGAGAGAGACAGCGTGAGCAGGGGAGGGTCAGAGAGAGAGGGAGTGACAGACTCTGAAACAGGCTCCAGGCTCTGAGCTGGCAGTCAGCACAGAGCCCGACGCAGGGCTCGAACCCACGAACCGTGAGATCATGACCTAAGCGAAAGTCAGACGCATAACCGACTAAGCCACCCAGGCGCCCCGCGTGAAGTAACATCTTGCACTCGAACATTTGTTCTCCTGTTTTAGCCTCAGGGTTGTGCAGGGTGGGTGTTAATTACCCCCACTCTCCGCAGCATCAAAGTAAGACAGAAGCACGTGCGGTGATTTATTCACGGCCTCGAGTGGGTTTCCGGCCGGGCTGAGACCAGATCCACATCTTGTGGATCCCTGACCCAGTCCTTGCACTGACTGTGCCTCATTCAGCAGTGTCCCGAGAGCTTGACGCCTTTCTCCTCGGTCAACATAATTGTAAGAACTAAGGCGACTCTACAGTCCAATAAAGTTTTTAAAAAGTGAACAATTAACTTTTTATAACAATTGTTTTCCTTTAAGCATTATGGGAATTATTCACTTTTAAACTCCCTTTTTTCATTTTTATTATACACGTGATTTTTAGGGATTAAGAACTTACAATTAAAAACAAAAATTCAGGGCACCTGAGTGGCTCAGTCAGTCGAGCGTCCGACTCTTGATTTTGGCTCAGGTCAGGCTCTTACAGTCATGGGGTCAACGAGCCACACGTCAGCATGGAGCCAGTTTGGGATTCTTATTCTCTGTCTCTCTCTCTCTCCCCCCCTCCCTCTCTCCTTTCTCCTCTGCCCGCTCTCTGGCTTGTGCATTCTCTCTTTTTCTAAAATTAAAAAAATAAAAATAAAAATTCCTTTGTCTCCTTAGTGCAAATAGGGAAGAATCTTCTGTTTTGTATTTTTTAAAAATTATGACTTTATCACGAGAACGTCCTTAGCAAACACACCTTTTAGAAAGGAGAAATCGGAGAGAAAGAAAACAGGGACTAAGCCTAGAGTACAGCACACCTGCCTTCAGTTGTCTTTCCTTAACAGCTGCGATCTCTCCACCTCTCCTTTCAGAAAAAGAGACTTCCTTTTCGGTTCACTAATGTAATTTCTGATTTCCTTTATGAGCTCGCCCACATATTTCTCCCTGGCCAGTTAAGGGTGAACTTGAACGGGAGTGGGTGACATGAAGACATCCTTTGGCCCTCAGCAAGCATGGGTGACCACAGGACACTTTCATATTAATCCTTGATTTTCCCTTTCAATCCTTTGGTATTATTCTTAATCCAGTCTTTTGAGTTCAGTCTTTTGATAGCAAAGTAGTGTATTTTTTTAATGTTTTTGTTTATTTTTGAGACAGAGACAGAGCACGAGTGGGGGAGGGGCGCAGAGAGAGAGAGAGAGAGAGAGAGAGAGTATCTTAAGCAGGCTCCTTGCTGTCTGCACAGAGCCCAACGCAGGGCTCAAACTCACAAAGTGTGGGATCATGACCTGAGCCGATCTGAGCCACCGGGCGCCCCAGGAAAGTAGTATTTTCATTCTTTTTCTTTTTCTTTTTCTCTTTTTTTTTTTTTACAAATAGTTTATTGTCAAATTAGTTTCCACATAAGCAAAGTAGTATTTTCATACTGGAACTCCAGGTTTAGCCCCGTGACCTTGGTGGGATAAAATACACTGTGAGGAATCCCAGCCTGTGGGCCAGTGTGTCTCGCCACGTGATGTTTATAGAGCCGCAATGGCAGGTGAGGTTTTTCAAAACTTGTGGACTTTTCTCTTTTCTCGAAGAGTAATGAGCCCCACGAGACGATGCCAATCGCTGCCTTTGGACAAAAACAGCGGCCTTCCCGGTTCTTCATGACGCCACCGCGGTTACACTACACCCCTCCTCTCCAGTCGCCCATCACGGTGAGTTTCTCAAGTGGCATTGTCCGTCAGTGACACCATCGTAAGGGACTGTGAGTGTGAGTTGCGTTTTCATGAAACGCACGTCTGTGACAGCAGCTTCAGGAGGCGGGTATGTTATCGGAAGTCATCAGCTAAGGAAATCGTATTTCAACTCTGCAAATATTTTCCTTTTTGTGAGATTTTTTACTGTCATACCCATTATAATAGGCATTACTTTTTCTCTAAAAATAAAATGCTTTCTTTTGAACAGTCTGTGCTTAAATGATTCCCTTTTGTTCCTGTAGGATAATGACCCCTTACTAGGCCAGTCACCTTGGAGAAGTAAAATTTCTGGCTCTGACCCTGAAACGTTAGGCGGATTTCCAGTAGAATTCCTGATCCAAGTGGTAAGAACTGCTCGGAGTAGCTTGGCGTGCTTCTGAAAACACTCAGTGTCTTTTGTGTTATTAAAGCTGAAAACTTTTCAGTGACCGAATATTTTTAGTTTTTTTTTAATCATTGTGTTGTTTTTAAGAACTCTGTTATTTCTGGGGTGCCTGGGTGGCTAGTCTGTTAAGCGTCCGACTTTCGCTTAGGTCATGATCTCGCGGTTCGTGGGTTCGAGCCCCGCGTCGGGCTCTGTGCTGACTGCCAGCTCAGAGCCTGGAGCCTGTTTCAGTCTGTGACTCCCTCTCTCTCCGACCCTCCCCTGCTCACGCTGTCTCTCTCTCTCTCCTAGAAATAAATAAAACATTAAAAAAAATAATAATAATAAAAAAAAGAACTCTGTTATTTCTAACAAAGCTTGGAAAAGAGTAGTCAGAAAGGCAAAAAAAGACTTCGAAGTCTTCTTAGTTGAGCTTTTCTTAGCTTTGGTTCCTATGATTTCACTGTGTTGGGGACTCTAATGTTATATAGCATGTGCTCTGTCACCTGCTGAATGGTCACCTGCCCATAACTTGTTAAGTATGAAGGGTTTTTTTTTTTTTTTTTAAGGTTTATTTATTTATTTTGAGAGAGTGTGTGAGCAGAGTAGAGGAGAGGAGGGAGGGAGATAATCCCAAGCAGCCTCCGTGCTGTCAGCCCAGAGCCCAACACCGTGCTCCATCCCACGAACGAGAGATCATGACTTGAGCCGAAGACAAGAGTTGGATGCTTAGGGGTGCCTGGGTGGTCAGTCGGCTAGGTGTCCAACTTGGCTCTAGGTCATGATCTCACGGTTAAGGTTTGTGGGTTCAAGCCCCGCCGGGCTCTATGTTGACGGCCAACTCAGAGCCTGGAGCTTGTTTCAGATTCTGTGTCTCCCTTTGTCTCCTGACCTCCCCTGCTCATGCTCTCTCTCTCTCTCAGAAATAAGTAAAACATTAAAAAAAAAAAAAAGTTGGATGCTTAACTGCCTGAGCCCGCCAGCCAGCCCAGAATAAGAGGGGCGCCTGACTCTTGATCTCAGGGTTGTGAGTTACAAGCCCCATGTGGGGTGTAGAGATTACTTAAAAATCAAATCTTAAAAAACAATAAGAGATTAGGACACTAAGAGTCAGATGCTTAACCGATGGAGCCACCCGGGTGCCCCTGAAGGGTTTGATTTATTGACCTGGGTATGTACTGCTGCTGTCAGCAGAGCAGTCGGACACATCAGCTTGCTGAGTAGCAATCAGACACTGAGAAGTGTCAGCCTCGTCTGCACCAAGTGGAGAATTCTCCTATAGAACAGCATCCCGACTAGCCTGCCTCAGAAGGATGTCATGAGCGGTTTTCTTTGAAAATTAGATTAAATAAATCTAATGATTTACTTTTAATTCTTTTAATCAGAGTCTAAGAATGTTTGTTTTGTTTCTTTTCCTTTTTTGAAAAGAAAGACCACTTTGGCTTGGGATAGAGTACAAAAAAGTGTTTATAACATAATTCGTTAAAATATTCAGTGTCCCCACTTGCGATTGATGTTATTTTAAGGGAAAATGGTGTCATTTATGTGTGTACGTATAGCATGTAGTATTTCCTTCATCATATGTTGTCAGGTATTCTCACAGGCATACG